>CAJUWN010001742.1:0-10000 GCA_910589765.1 Avena atlantica | reverse complement strand
TGGCATCTTTTTTCTTTGGGAGGAGAGTGGTGGATGCCTGGGTTAGCCTCCAAACATAAAGGCCATTGCTATGAAAGAGCTGCAAGAGAGAAAGCAGTTGCGGGTGGATGATGTCCCAGAAGGCTTGGATTGCACAGATTCTACCAGAGGATGTTGAGATGCTCCCATTGCAACTCACTGATGGAGAAGAACTGGAGAGCTCAGCTAGAGCTGGAGGAGGTGGTAGTACCAGTTCCCTACTGGTACCAGTGGTGGCTTGATCACTTCAAATTGGAGGGAGGCAAAGCTCAACCTCTTACCGTGAATGAAAGAATCGGCTTTCTTTACCAGGAACACGCCAGAGCTTCTAAACACTGTTTTGGACGTATAGCACTGCTTTGAAATAATGAGAAACATATTCCACGAGTTTAGTCATAGAACGAAGTCATAGCCAGCTTTAATGACCCACCACCACCTGTCTTTTTGTCTTCGGGACTACCGATCTTCACTTCTTATTCGCTTCCGCCGGATGAGAAAGCCGTGCCTCATTGATGAACCCGATTGATGAACCTGATCTTGACCTCCCTGGTCGGATCTCTAAATTGCATTAAGTAAGCAATTCAGTAACAAGTAGTGGTGATCCGCGTGCGCATGCCGTAGAAGCAGGGATAGGATGAGCAAGGACACCATAGAGAAAGTATCAAGCATCGGTACCGAGGTCTTGCAATTCGTTTGATTCGGAAGGAAATACTTATTATAGGCTTGCTAGTCGGCTCAGAAAGGAGCTTGCTAGCTGACTCAGAAGGAAACGCTCTTACTGCAAACTCGGTATTCGATTCGGAGGAAATGGAAAGCTCAATATATGATTCCGAAGAAAATACTGATTATAAGCTCGATATTTGGATTGGTATCTGATTCGGGAGGAAAAACAGATATGGGAAGCTCGAAGAAAGGTTTATAGGAAGCTCCAGGAGAGATCTTTATTCGGAGCAAGGGATCCTTGTTCGAAGCAGGCGCTAATAAGCAAAACAAGAAAGGGTTGGATGGATGGTGCATCCTTTATCTTTCTCCCGCGCGATTCAACTGCTGGAAATCATACTCTCGAAAGAAAGTCGTCAGGGCCTGCTCAGAGCCGAACTCTAACACATTTCTATCGCCAGCCAAAAAAAAAACTCGAACATTTTACTCTTCGTGTGTGTCTTCCCGTCAGCCAAGGAAAGGTAGTCTTATAGGCGAGCCTCAAGAGAGGTGACCTCCAGGAAAGCTTGCCAGTGGGCGACCATCTCTATTTAGTTGCGAAGCCAGTTGTATATTCCGATGCTGGATGCAAAACAAAGTTCTGAGGTTCCTCGAGAGCGAGGTGATGAAGATGCGCATAGCTCGCACGAGTGTGTCCCTGGCCACGGGCCAAATAATACAAATACATAGCAGGTGGTAAAGCGATACCTTGGGCACTTCTCCTCTCATAAGATAGGAATTCAGATCCTCGATCGGAAAGTGGACGATCCCGTTATTAGAAATGACGAAATAACTCAGTTGCGGGCTCCGGTTTAATAACTGCATACTTGGTCTTTGTACTCCGCTTTTGTTCAACAAGACCCTAATCTTGCTTGTAGTTGGGGATGCTTATCTCGGAGTTAAGGAGGCATTATTCTAGTGAAACTTTCGTTACTCTTTCCTTACTTTCATTTCACTTCGTTACTTCTGCTACCAGCTGGAAACGTTGAACAGTCACTTCTCTTAGATAGGGGCTAAGTCCCTTTTTCACCAGTAGGAAATCAATTAAGAAATACTAGTGCGCTTAGGCCAAGAGATTCTGATCAAAAGGGAGATATCGACCGGAGTCAACGATCAATAAAATTGTTCTGATCGAGAAAACCGTTCTTATAATACGCATGAAGAAAGTGAGTGCCTAAGTTACAATATGATACGGAGATGTAGCCTTTCTTCTTCAAGCCGATGGCTACAATCACCTCCAATACCTGCCCGATGGGCTTTCTTGACCAATTCCTCTACCTTATTCATCAATTTCTATGCGCGCACGGAGAGAGGAGTTCCTACTGTTTTAGTAAACTCTGATCAATGTACCGCACTTAGTAAACGTACCTCCTGCCTGTCTTCGACTGAACAATTACATAGTCAATATTTTATAGTCGGATGGCAGTTTTTTCTTTGGAGAAATCCCCCGCTAATTACTCGTCTTCGCCAGGACCTGTTCCTTCAATAGGACGGGGAGGATTTTACCGCTCTACCACTCTATGATTTCGTAGCAAATATGAAATGATGCCATAAGAAATAGAAAAGGAATGGGTACGAATCAATGTCTGGAACGATACCTTAAATTATTTCCTATTCCTGTGGGTCGAGTAAAAGATCGTGCATCTGTGGCCGCAACATAATGGCCTACAGGGTCTACACCCAATGCCAACGATTATAGAAAATGATTACAGAAGCTATGGCTCTCCGTTGAAGATAATTCTAGAAAAGACCCGGACATGCTTGTGCAACACGGGAGCTAGGGTGGTGTTCGTAGATAGAACATGCTTAGTTTATTATGTCAATTCGAAACTAGATAAACCATCATGGAACTCTACTTGCAAGCAAGAACAATGGCTCTAGCCTAATCATGTGGGGAATGGCTTGATACCTACGTTTTAACATAGGCTAAGCCAAAACTGCCACGTCTTCCTCGCCAACAATCCTCATTTATTCTTCGTCACTGGGGTCCTCTGGACCTGTAGAGCCGGGTTTGTGTCCTTTCTCATCTTCCTTAATTTCTCGAGAATTTGGAACGTAGGCTAAACCGCCTGGTGGATGTGGATATCTCACATTCAGACCTACCTCATAAATTGGTCTTTTTGACTTCGGTTTTCAATAACTTCTACGCCAGTGGAATGAACAAGAGCAACAAGAGCAGTCTACCGAGGACCCCCTATGGTTTGCTTACATAGCTCTGTGCCTGCGCTCACACTAAACTAAATAGAGTGCATTTTCCTCTCGCCAAAGATTCCATCCAAAAAAACCATATTTTGGCTGTGCTTCAACTATATCAACTGTACTTGAACTGTTAGATAATCATAGTCGATAATAACATCACAGCTCCCACCGCTATTGCAAAACCGTACATGAAACCTTAGCTTCATACGGCTCCTCTATGATCAGAAAAAAAAGGACTGTTTCGGTATTATCCCCCTGGGCGTAGATAGAATTAGGTAAGATAAAAATAGATTGGAAAGTCCTAAATTTTAAGAAAAAATGCTAGAATAAGAAAAAAGTGCTTCCGAATTGATCTCATCCTGAGAATTGATCTTTGTTCAGTAATAACTTAATCTTGCAATAAAACACTCTTGCTTGGAAGGTATGGTAAAGGTAAACTGTTTCTCTTTTATATAAAAAAGAGAGTGCTAAAGGAGTCATTCAGAAGTGAGTGAAGGGGCGCAGAAAAAAGCTCATTTCTTTCATTCAGGAATGGACACTGGACCAGAATGAAATGTGGGAATATCGGGATTGGCAGATTTGTTATATTGAAATATATAAAACTCAACACGACTAGTGAATTCAAATTAGAGTCACTTGCGGATTTCTTCAAATTGTTGTAGTGTAGTATTGTGGCTTTTCAGTAAAGACCCCGACCTATAAATATTCACCGCCCGGCTCATACGGGCGGACAATATTCACCCAGAGCCCCGTTGCGACCGCAATGCTGTTCTTGAAGGACCTTACCTTAGAGCAAAAAAAGGGAATAGAAGTTAGGAAGACTACTGACGTAGGGCGGCGGGTGAGCTCAACCAAACAAGCAACGGATTTTGGAGCGCGAAACTAAGGCGTTAGCGCATCCGTTTTCTTGCTCCATCGTTATTAGTTTCTATTCTCTCCCTGCACGAACCTCGGTCCAATAAATTTGTTTGGAATTGGGGTTAGGATCGGTTAGAACTCCCATTTCCCGATCGGAGGTTTGAGCTGCTATGGCAAGCTTTTTTCCGAATAGTGGGTATGGGGAACCCACCGTACCAACACGATTGGCTGGTGTTGCTGATACCGGACCCGTTATAACCCCGATTGGAAGGGCAGGCCAGTCTGAGGCTCTGGGGATGCGAGGCCATTGAAGTTAGTATCCCATATTCTATGACGGAGATAGAGCATTAATTGCAGTTTTCACCCCCACCTTAACGATCGAGGGATGAAATATTTCGACGACTAGGGCCCGAGGCCGATTCCAGTGGATCACTATAGAATCTTCTAGAAGCAAGCCTGGTTCTCCGGGCACTATGGTAGGACGTGGATCGATCATGACGAGAATGGACTTCTCCGTCATGTAATGGTTTAGAAGAGTCACGGTCCTGTTCCCCGCCGGGCTTTTTCCCTTCTCGACTAGACGAAGGAGATATTCATACCATTCAGGCAGGTGAGGAAGGGCGGCGTCGGCTTGACCCTGTCTTCTCTCTTGGTCGGGTCGGAGGCTAAGTTTCTCATTCAGTGGTGAGGTGTTCATAGAAAGCAAGGCCTCGCCCAACGAGTGGCGGATTTGGTTTGGATGGGGTCTCGCTTGGACGCTGGGGAGATCTGGATAGAGTCTTTCTCGCTCAGTAAAGAAGAGTACGCGCGCTACGGCTTACGCAGTGGATCTTCGGGCAACCAACCTTTTTTCCAATTCCGATCAACAACTTGGAGGTATGGCTGAGTGGCTTAAGGCATTGGTTTGCTAAATCGACATACAAGAAGATTGTATCATGGGTTCGAATCCCATTTCCTCCGGCACGGAAGTAGAACGGGCGAGCGAAATTACGTGAGAGAAAGAACCTCAGATTGATGGAGTCCGCCGTCGGACAGAATAGCACTGCTTAGTGACTAGGAGCGGAGCGCCCCTTTCTTGTTCTTGGTGGCGTCTATAGCGAAGAAGACCTTCCCGAACGAGGGCCGTCCAGTCCCTGGCCGGCTCTCGGTTCTTGAGGAAGCTCCTCCACTGCAGGTAGGATGCTCATAGATGAAGAAAAGTTAGGCAAGTGGTTCTGGTAGCTCAGCTGGTTAGAGCAAAACAAGCAACGGATTTTGGAGCGCGAAACTAAGGCGTTAGCGCATCCGTTTTCTTGCTGGACTGCAAATCCTTTTTTTCTTGTTTCAGTGGGAAGAGCAAGGGGCATTGCCCTTGAAATCCTTCAGTGGTTCGAATCCACATCTGAGCGTCTTTTTTTCGGTATGCCGCTCCGCGAGCAAGGAGCGCCGCGAGGAGAGCGAGAGAACGAAGTGGGCTTTGGTGATGTCGGAATTTGCACCTATTTGTATCTATTTAGTGATCAGTCCGCTAGTTTCTTTGATTCCACTCGGTGTTCCTTTTCCATTTGCTTCCAATAGTTCGACCTATCCAGAAAAATTGTCGGCCTACGAATGTGGTTCCGATCCCTCCGGTGATGCCAGAAGTCGTTTCGATATACGATTTTATCCGGTTCCTATTTTATATTATCCCTGATCCGGAAGTCACCTTTTCTTTTCCTTGGGCAGTACCTCCTAACAAGATTGATCTGTTTGGATCTTGGTCCATGATGGCCTTTTTATTGATTTTGACGATTGGATCTCTCTATGAATGGAAAAGGGGTGCTTCGGATCGGGAGTAACCACTTTTGAAAGGGCAAAGGGGGGAAGGACATAGGAAAGAGGGATGCCTACAAAAAATCAATTGATTCGTCATGGTAGAGAAGAAAAAACGGCGCACGGACCGTACTCGAGCTTCGGATCAATGTCCCCAGAAGCAAGGAGTATGCCTGCGTGTTTCGACGAGAACACCGAAAAAACCTAATTCAGCTCTACGTAAGATAGCAAAAGTACGGTTGAGCAATCGACATGATATATTTGCTCACATTCCACGCGAAGGTCATAATTCGCAGGAACATTCTAGTCTAGTCAGAGGAGGTTGAGTGAAAGATTCGCCAGGTGTGAAATCCCATCGTATTCGAGGAGTCAAGGATTTGCTGGGAATTCCGGATCATAGAAAGGGAAGATCTAAATATGGTGCAGAAAGACCTAAATCGAAATGAATGGAAGATGCCTCACCTCTAACAAATTGGTATTCATCTCGATGGAAAATAAGACACAATGAATTTATGAGTAATTGAACACAATGAATTGACTCAATATTGAGTAATCAAATCATGCGTTTGTTAGATCATTTAGTGAGAAATAAAACGAGAATAAGGAGACCTCAATATCGACAACAATGACCTGGCAAGTGAAGTAAAGTAAAAGCAAAGTAGAGCCCGGTTGATGTCAAACGTTTTCAAATCTTACCCACCATATCCATTCATGCACGTTACTAGATGAAAAGTCCAAAAGAAAGCAATGATGGTTTTGATCTTTACAACCGGTTTTAGCAACTTCTTCATGCCCCTACGAACGAAATATTTGGAGTTTGACAACTGGTTGACGCCGGTTGATACTCGAATGAATATATCGCCGGTAGATACTTGCTTTTCTAATGAGGTAGACACTTTTGCATGTTAAGGTTTCCACTTCAAACCATCCAGATTTACACTTCAATTCTCGTTGTTGACACGGTTGACATTTGACTTCATTCAAACTGACACTTATGTATCTATCTAGGCGGGCGGGCACTTAACCAAACTCAGGTTGACACAAACTATACAAAAGTATTAATTAGGGTGTACAGACAACCCGCAACTCCGAACAGAACCGACCCTGACTAGACCTTTTCCCAAGAAACTCCGAATACTGGAAAATCGGAATGAAATTCGATAAGAGCATGTTTCTCAATTTGTGATAACTACTTATTTATGAGTGAGAAATGCTTCATGCGAGCACCTTGGCGGCCTGCTTTTGAGACAGGGAGGCCATGCTCGTATCTATGCTTTCATCATTGGTCTGGTCTACTTGTACCCCACCCCACAAGGTACATCTTCGACTACCGTGCTTCTTATCTTTACGCTATACATTCAGTTCAGTCAGTCCCAGAGACTTATCCTTCATAAAAAGGTAATCCACCCATATCGGACTTTTCTTCACCTGGCCTCGCGGATTCAATACCGAAAGACTTCTCTTCGCATACCGACCTGCTAATTCCGGGATTTGCTGTTCTCAATGACTGGTGGATGCCTCTTTTCTACCTTAGAAATCGTGTTTTTTTTATGTACCTTCTCCCTCTCTACACCTTTTTTCCGCCTCGCCGCCCAGAAAGACCTATAGAAGAAGGAAGAATTCAATCCGTATACTCCAAGCGCCGTAACTACCGCACTTTCCAAGCAACCCGTAAATGAAGAAAGTGCAATTGAAACAATCAAGAACGGAAAAATAATTAGACTCCCTCGTCAATTGTTTGGATTGCTCCTCTACTCTAGTCGTCCTCTTCTATTTCGGGCAGTAGCTCAGCCCGTTCCGGGCCTTCCTTTACTGAATCTATTAGTAGTGGAACTTTTCGACATATGCCTTTATTTAGGCATTGGTTGTAGGTCTCTTCAAGGAATTTCTGCGCCCGGTTCCTGATCAAGTGTTGGAAAAACGGGAATATGATGCTTTCTACTTACTTCAGCAGTAGGGTTGGCCTGAAGCCAGCCCATAGAATAGATACGGGCGTGTTCTACACAGGAGTTCTTGTAGAACATGTTCCAATCAAACCTCTTTCCCTTCGTCTCCGGTTTCAATACGAACAAGTGTCATCCTCTTCTCCCATCGTTTGGATGGAATACCCACGTGGAGCTGACCTTCACTTTTCAGAGACAGGCGCAAGCCGAGTATTTGTAGCCTCCCGGTTGACTTAACTTAAGGTCTTGCCATGACCCAATACGAGGATCAATATGTTTAGATGATAATCTGCGATTCTGTCACAACGCGAAATAAGAAACAGAACGATGAAACAAACAAAGAAACGAAACAAATAACGAAACAAGTAGAAAAAGAAAACCATGGACAGAGAACAAAACAAACAAAGCGTGAAATGTCGCTGCGGCGAACCCAACGGACGATATAGATAAAAGAAACGACGTCAACACGAATGCGCGTAACCAAGAAGGAAATTCGTTCTTTTTTCTCGTGTTCAGCTTATCATCCAAGAAAAGGAAATGAAGCTTCCGAAGAGACACGGAAATACTGCGCGCAACGACGACCGGAGCAGCCCCCCAATCAACCCGACGACCGCAAATGGGTCGGTCGATCCGGCGGCATGAACCAATTCATCTTAAGTAGTCCCTAGTAGGAGGGAGTAGGCCATTTCAGGATAGGAGCCAGCTTCTTTGCATCTGTAGACACCCCATGTTCACCAATGATGTATCCCAAATAGGCCAACAGGTTTTGAGCAAAAGAACATTTAGATTTCTTCACCTTTAGCTGATGTTGGTTCCAAGGTATCAAAACACCAGCTGAAAATGCTTAAGATGATCTGACGGAGTAGCGCTGTATATAAAAATATCATCGACGAAGACCAAGACAAATTCGCGCAAGTATGGAGCCAGAATGCTGTTCATTGTACTCTGAAAGGTAGCAGGTGCGCCAGTAAGACCATACGGCATAACTTTGTACTCGAAGTGGCCATGGTGAGTTTATTGAGACCGTTTCTATCGGAAAAGAAGAAGTTCCAAAAGTCCCCTTGGTACCCATTGTTAGAGATTAGGAGCTATGATCGAACCAACAGGAGTCTACACTAGCGAGAGGGAACTGACACAAGCAGCATGACTTTCCCTTGCTCCGCCGTCTTCTCTTTACCTCCATGAATTCCGCTAGAGCAGTAAGCATTCACTCGTTTCTAAGGTTCGGTGTCCCAAACCGTTAGGATTTCAAAGGCTGTAGCTCAAGTATGCATGGAATAGCACAGATAGCGGATAAAGAATAGTTTAGAGATGGAAAGCTTATTGAATAAGCTTGGTTTAAGAGAGGAGGCATCTGGATAGCTAGGGATAGGGGATTCCGGTCACTTGGTAAAGAAGGGTGGATAGCCGACATAGGGATGTAAGGGAGTTGTAGGATGCCAGAGAAGCATTGAATAAGTGAAGAAGCACGAGGCAGACCTTTCTTCAGAGTTAGCAATGGTAGTTCGGATAGCAAAGCACCAGCAAGCGGATAAGGCTAGGCATGTCAGTAATAGGCAGGAAAATAAAGGACTAACAAGAAAGCCATGATGCACGTACTTGGTTGAAGAAAATTTGGAAGATCTTCACTTCAATTCTTTTCTCTATTCTGAATTCGATGAGCTGAGGACAATGAAGCAATGGAAAGAACGATGACCTAGGAGGTAGTAGTAGTACGAAGCCGGAAGAAGAAGCGAGGTGACAGTGTGGTAGCCCTCTTGAGTCCTCTTCTACATCTTGAGTACTTCCCACTCCAATGGATCTCGTTTTTAGAATAGCTTTGATCCGGCCATGTAGAGCCACTCATAGAGGTCCGGCTTCATGTCAGTAATCTACCACCCATGCTGGAATTCAGTAGAGTCCCACGAGTCAATCGACAAAACAAAAGCAAGAAACGAGGTTGTTCGCAAGGCTACGGTCTCACTTTTTCTTCCTAGCGGAGTTCAATACGAAAATAAAGGCGCTCCGCGTTGGGAATGGCGTACGTAGTACGGGTGGTATTTCAGGTAAACTGATCAGGGTTGTTCTGAAAGCAAGTCATTGGTGCTTTGGAAGTGAGTGCCAGAGGCTAGTCACTGCTTGGTTTACAGAAGGGAAGGAAGAAAAGAGATACCGAAGCAGATTCAGATAGAAAAGAAGAAATTGATAGATCTGGATGATTCAAAGAATGATTCTTCCCTGGGTATTTCCCGTGGTACCATTATGGAATTGGAGCTTTTCAATTCCATTTTGGAGATTTAGGGTTTAAGACCGCTCGTAACGATTTTTTTGCTTTTATGGCTGGGTGGGCAAGAAAAGGATTTGACTCTTGAAGATATCAACTTTCATACGCCTGCTCCATACATTCAAAACATTTTTGGTACTTTCTATGAGAATGGATAAATAGAAATGGGTTCATTCCTCTTTCTCTTTCCTGGCCAAACCACCCATTTAAAAAAGAAGAGAGCTGTAAG
>CAJUWN010001741.1:0-118211 GCA_910589765.1 Avena atlantica | reverse complement strand
TTCGTTCATCACCTTCCACGCATTCAAGTTTTTCCTGTGACATTTCGTTCAGATTCATTATCAAAAGAAATCTCGTTTGATACTGTGATATGTACTCGTTGATGAAACCCATAATTTTTATAACTCCAAGCTCCTTCTCCAACCTTTCGATATCATCGATAACAACAAAAGAATCTTTCAGATAGTACGGTAGTGCTATATCGCTGAATCCAGAACTGCCGGAACCCCTTTAACGAACTGAGAGGTAACATTAGAGATGTAATTAGCAATTTTTCGTAATTTATTTCTAAAATTACTGCCTTGTTTGTCTTCGCCTAAAATATTTCTCAGTAACGCTTCTTTTACGGATTTTATGTCATTAACCCCAAAAGAGAAACATATCGGGCATCGCTTATTTTTGTATTTTTGCTATTTTTTTATACTATGCCAATATGTGTTTTTGCCTGCCCCCCAAAGACCAGAAATGGTGATCACCTTAGCATCATCTTGGAGTACAAGTTTCTCAATCCTTTCACGTGTTCTCGCTATAGACATTAAACAATCCTTTTTATTAACATTAAAATTTAGATAAATATTTATCGCCCCCCCTAAACGACTTAACCTTAATCTTATTAACTAATTAACTTAATAAGGGGGCTAATAATAACTCTACATACAGACCATTTATCTGCTTCGCCATCATCGGCCAAGGGCTTTTTAGAAAAAACTTTATTTAATTACTTTTTTGTTTTTTACTCGGTATATAGCTCAAAGCGATAAGGAGAGGGATGATAAGGGCAAGAGAAGCCGCTAATAAAGCACCATATTCTTTCGCAAATGTAAAAATATTCGATCCTCCCTCATTACCATTGTTAGAAGCAACGAACATCCCCGTAGGGGCAAATTAAGTTCAATACCCCAGTTATTCATGTGGGCTAGTAATAATAGCCCCGCACCCAGAATATCCCGGCAACACTTTTGGATGCTCTTCATAATAACAGACCATGATCCCAACAAATGACTGCACAAATGCGGCGGCACCAATACCTGTATACCAAGCCGACGCGCCAGCATCCACATACAATGAAAATAAAGCAAGTATTACACCTAGTACAAGGCTGATAACAAGTAGAGACACTATTTCTGTTAAGGAAAACTCCTTAGATTTACGTATACCTGTGATATGACGGGTCATATTAAAGCCTCTTTTATATTGATTGGTTCTTGGGATATAAAAAAGATGATAATGAAATACAAATGTAATACCTTTTATGATCAGTCCCCACTTACCCAATGACGAGTCGCACTGTGAGCGCATCGATAATCTGAGAGTTTCCAGACCAGTGCTATAGCATCCCGCAGCCTTCTTCTGGCGAATTTTCCTTTCGTTATACTAATGAAAAACCCTTCCGTACTAAAGCTGCAAATATCCCCTGATTATTCCTTATGCCAGCATCCCGTGAATACTTACAACACCGGAATGGTGATGCTATCCATCCGATCTGTTTTATGTTGTAAAACACTCCGGCACAAATACATTCATCAGTGCCGGAAGCCATACATAAGAACCCTCTAAGAACTACACATCTAATCTAAATGTATTACAAATTATCCTTAATCACTTCCAGCATCTTTTCCGGGCCCGCCTCTCGTGCGAGATACAGTGCTGCACGGATAAGCGTGGAATCAGTGATCGTCTTGGTCGTTATGCTCTGTATCTCATCGGCCAGCTCACTACACATAACCTTCTCTGCCGGCGTCATCCTTACGGTTTTGGGGGGTTCACTGGTGGTCCGGTTACGGTTTACCTTAACGTTAGTTAGTCGTGAATGGCTTTCACCGGAGGCCACATCAGGTTTTTGCATTACAGGGCGGGAAAGTGGTGCTTTGGCCATTACTCTTTTGCTCCGTTGATTAGATTTTCCAACTCGCGCATCAGGCTGCGGTAGTCGTTGAGGGACAGAGCGCCCTTGTTGTAGTAGTGCAGCGGTACGCATGCGACCTGAGCCTGGGAAATATTTTCATCAGTACGGATACGGGACTCCATGAAGTTGCGGCTGGTGCGTTCGTTGGTCTCCAACTGCTCCTGCAAGTAGGTATTCATCACTTTCTTTGAGCCGTTATATTCATTGCGGAACACGCTGAAATTGGTGAAGCTCTCTTCCCGGATCTCATCAAGATAGTCCAGAACCACGTCCAGTCCGGTCAGCGCAAAAGATCCCCCGTCGACAGGTATCAGCACATGGTCCGCTATGTAAGCCGCGTTAGTTGTTGAAAGATTCAGCCCGGGGGAGCAGTCGATGAGGATATAGTCATACTCTGTGGCCACTGCCTGAAGATGCTTGCCCAGCATTTTTTCCCGATGATGGCGGGTTAGACAGTTTTCCATAACGCGCTCAAAAGAGGGATCTGACGGGATGATACTGAGATTAGGTATATTATCCTCACCACTTACGGCAGGGATAATTGCTTTCCTGATATCAAAGCGCTGGTGTTGTAGAGGTCGCATATAGTATGCCCGAACTGCGCATAATACTTACGGCCGGACGCCAGGACCTCGGTTGAGTTAGCCTGCTGGTCGCCGTCAACCAACAGCACACGACGCCCAGCATGTGCCAGCGTCACTGCAAGATTCGTGATAGTGGAGGTTTTACCCGCTCCCCCTTTGTTATTCATGATCGCAATAATTTTAGCCGGCGTACCCTGTTTCACTACTGCTGCTCTGCCATCAGAATTCCTTCCAGTTGTGTATTACAATGTAATGCATATTGATGTCTGAGACCAGGATAGCACTTGGAAATGTAATACACAAGTACTACACAAGACATCTGAAAAGCTGACCAATGTAAGACTCCCCTGACAGATATCGCCAATTTGCAGGTTAGTCCCATTGGAGTCAGCCGAGAATACGGAAAGACTGCCTGAGCGGGAAAATAAATCATAGCGAGTAGGCGAGCATCATAAGGAAAAGATGCAGAACATTTTTTTTACGGCTTATCTTGCACTCGTATCCAGCCAAAGCACCTGAACCAGGAAATAAATCTGGTTCAACTACAATGTACTGTTCAGTAACGGAAACCATCAAACTATCACCATGTTCAATTCCAATATCTGCCCTGGGTAGCTCTCCGCTCAGTTCTTCAAGCCGGACTGGTGTCATATATTTCATTTTTTCTTTTCGGGAAAATCGGGTATGGCTGCCGCCGCATCCCTGGCTGTCGCGTCCCAGCTCCACCAACGTCTCTCACCGAACTCCTCTTCGTAGTGGGCCTGCTTTAAGGCCTTTCGCGCGAGGTATTCAGGCGTATTCATGCCAAACACCTCAAGCGGCACAAACTCTTCGCCGCTGACGTCCGTCAGCAGGAAGTCAGGAAACACGTCTTCATAGCGCAGCGGCTTATTGAACGCACGCTGTTCAGCCCAAAGTTTGTTCTCGATTACCGCTTCATACCCCGAATCCAGGGGGATATAACGGGGGCTGACCACCATCAGCGCCATGTCGATAACCTCGCTGCGGGTAGATGGAACCGACTTTCCGTCCACGTGACGAAATGTGGTAACCGGCGGATTCGTTTCAGCGATCGCTATCACCTTCGCCCCCTTCCTTCAATGCCCGAGTTCGCTACCAAGGCTTGCCTCACAGCGCGCCCTGGCATCCGGTGGGATCCTGAGTTCAGGAAAACCGCAGAATAGTCCCAGAGGCAGCATGCCACTATTCAGCATCGCCTCTGTCTTTTCTGTCCAGCTGGCAAGCTGGGAAACCACCACCATGCGTTTTTTATTTTTGGTTGGCCCCCCGGACCTTCTGCAGATTAGTTTTACTGTGCGCGCCGTCCCGGTTACCGGGTATTAGCATGACGTCGCTGAGCAGGGTCTTACCTATCCGGAGCCTCGCTGATATCTTATACAGGCGGTAACCCAGCCAGACAGTGCCACGGGATTTTTAAGCTCGAAGGCGGGATGCCAGACGATTATTTCTGCCTGATCCCACATAAAGTGAAGCAGTCCGAGCTGCTGCATGGCAGGTTCACGTTTCGTGGTCGCTAAAGTCTCAAGGACCGGTTCAGGGTTGTCGTCATCAGGTGCCTTTGGCTCATTTTTCTGCAGTACCGTCGGGAGCCTGATTTTAAACATCCCGTCTGCGCCTGTTGTGACCACACCCGCATCATAAATACTGGCCTGAGATTTGTCGGACCAGATGGAATAGAACCGGCAATTCTCCGCGTGCTGGCTGCCCTCATAGGGCCATGCGCTTCTGAATGACTGACTTTCAGTCTGAGGATATTCCCCTCCGTGCTGACAGGCTGACAGGCTGACAGGCTGACAGGCTGACAAAGGCAGCTTACCGAAACAGTCTCGCGGTTGTTACGTGCGTGTCTTAGATAACGGTGCCACTCCACGACTTTATTTTTCTGAAAAGACTCATCACAGTTGATAACGCCTTTACTGCCAGTAAACTGAACGGGGAAAACAGCACCCTTAGCCATATCAGTTCCTTTTTATTTGAGGAAATACGATTTTAATTGCGATTTAAAATTTTGTTTAGTTTCTATTTTATCCGCAAAGCGGAGTTAAATCAAAAGATACCATAAAAACTGTAACTTATAGTTAATATGAGCAATGACTTTTCATGCTTTATTTATTAGGCTAAAAAGTGTTTTTTTAATTAATAATGTAAAGTTTTTAATTTAATGACGATAACAAGATGTAAAACGGAGAAAACATGAACCAGTTTCACGAACTTAATATACTGACATCACGCGGAGACTTAAGGTCCTCATTTTTATTAATTAAAAGCTACAGCGAAGGCGCGGCCCGAAAAATAATGAAAAAAGCAGGGTATTATGTTCCTGACGTTAAGGGATCGTCTTTCTGGAGATTTGTCCAGGATACGATAGCTACGGCTGCGAAAAACCTTACCTGCGGTTACAGGAAGGGTATGCAAACCCCGCATGCAGAACGCACGGTCCATCAGGTCGAGGTTTGCACTACGGAAATTTCACTCTCCGCTGAAGTTCCAGCTTCTACAAATGAGAAAAAAACGCAATCCTGCGCAAGGTCAGAGATGCATTCAACAGGTGCAGGAAACGTTTCTTCTGAAAATGTGAATACGCCAAAAAAGCGGCCTGCACCGCCCGAAAACGGCAGCGAATCTGGACTGAACAGATTTGATTTTTTTATGAAGGTTACAATCTTCTGGCTAATGGTTTGTTTGGTGTGTTATGCGTTACCGGCCATCTTATCCTGTGGGGATACACTATTATATATTTCCACATTTTATTTCCCTCCAGCGATATGGGCGCTATCCTTTTTCGCTCATCATTATGATGCCAGAAGGAATCGTAGGAACAAAATATATCTCACGTTCCACAGTGGGCAGGGGGTTTCAATGCAGCTATGCCGCTGTGCGTTTATATCCCTAAAAATCCATTCAAATTGAGTTCTTTGATGGCTAAGAATACCTGTAAACAGATGAAAAATAACGACACACCAGTCGTCATGCGCTCTCATTTACTGTGCAATGTGAGTGTGAGAGATAGGTTCATCAGAAGAATGAAGATTGATAATATCCGCTGTGAAATGACTTCTGGCCTGAGAAGCCGCGTGGGTGGCGACACTTTATGCTTTACTGGGTGACACCGGTAATCATCGGTTCATTCCAGTTCAGTTTCCCTTCACTGGGCAGTACAGAGTATGAAATGAAGCTGAGCCGCACGCGCCTGCCCGTCCTGATAGAGCGAGGACAGATCGCGGTTGGTGGCGTACTTGCACAGGTTCATCTCAAACACGGCGCGCGCCGCCGACCGCGTGGGGGGCGCCGTGGGCTGGACGACCAGCGACATGCCGCTGCTTATCATGTCAGCCGCTTTATCGGTGAACAGGTTCGCGCTGCCGATGCCCATTGTTGATGCCGCGCCACAGCATCACCAGCTGCGACAGCGACCAGCCCGATGCGGTCGGGACCAGCGTGATAAAACCGGCAGAGCTCATCAGCGGATGCAGCATCGAGCGCCCGGCGCTGAAGACCTTACCGTCCTGCCCGCCCTTGAACAGCGTTCTCAGCGTGACGATAAGGAACCACACCAGCGCCACGGCGCAGAGCACACCGTTGAGCAGGGCAAACAGCGAGCCGATAAGCGTCTACTGCCCGGGCTGGAACGGCGTGAGCACGACGTCGCCGAATATCATCACCAGCGCCTGCCGTGAGAGGTCGCCGGTCTTGCCGGCGGCGTCGCTGATGGTCTGGTAGTCCACGCTGTCGGCAAACGCCGGGCAGGACGCGACGCACAGCAGAGCCGCCGCCTGAATTTTTGTCAGTAGCTTCATGATTTACCTGCGGGTCAGGAGCTGACCGATAGAAAAGAGTGGGTGCCGCCTGCGCGGCCGCTTGGGGGTGTCTCAGCGCTCTCAGCAGGGCGCGGCTGCTTCACGCCGAGAAAGACTAAGAGCCGATCAGGTTGATAACAAAATCGACCACGGTCTTTATCCCTTAACGGGCCGGTGCTCTCCGGTTGATGAATAGCCGCCCGGTGAGGGCGGCGTCAGCCCGGTGAGGGCGGCGTCAGCCCGGTGAGGGCGGCGTCAGCCAGGGGTTACTTCACGTAGCGCCACACGTGCTTCGGCACGCGGTCAAACAGCTTGCCGGCAGCGAACTCCGCCTTGCGGTGATCATAGGCCTGCGTCATGACCAGGTCTTCCGCCGGGTCTCCGGTATAGCTCAGGTGCTCATAAACCTTCTCCAGGGTTTCCAGATTATGGCATCGACGGAACTTCAGCAGCCATTCGGTGCGTGTCATGGTGTTATCTCAGGTGGAGTACTAAAATCAGTAGAAGGATAATGACGCAAAATGGTTACTGGTAATACCGCGAATATGCTGAATTTTAATCTCTAATTCTGCTGAAAACGATGGCACTTCCGCCTGATGTCCTGACGCACCGTTCGCCTTCAGGGGGCGCCGGATGCCGGGGTGCCCTCCTGCGGTTCGCGCGCGTGCCAGCGTGCGGCGAAGTCGGTGGCTTCTGCCTGGTCAAACATGATTGCCTCACCCCGCACCCGGCTGCGGGCGGGCAGCGTCATGCCCCCCATTTCCCCCGTGGTGCGTACCGCATGAAGCAGCTCGCCCGGCCTGATCCTCAGCAGGGCGGCAAACACATCAAGTCGTATATACATCACGTCCCTCCCGTGGGTAAAAACTTTATTCACCCGCCTGCAGCCACGGCCAGCACGCGAGGACGAACAAGATAAAAGGGATACCCAGCACCACCAGACGCCAGACCGGCGACGCCGACATAAACGTTGCAAAGATGGCCTGCACCTGCATCACAAAATCAGGCCGCAGCTGGTCAGTGGCCGAAGCAATGAGCTCGATTGCTTCCGGCGGAGCACCGGATACCTCCCTGCGGCGGGTCAGTGCGCGCAGCATCATACGGGCTTCGTAACCGTACTGACTGGCGACATAATAATCCCTGCTACGGCAGGCCCGGCGGGCACCGTGCAGCAGATACAGGATATTTTCCTTTTCTCTCCCTGCTTCGGCGTCGTCCAGCAGCGTGATGGCGCGGATGAGCCGCTGCTCGTACTTTTTGTATCGCATATAGATTTCCTCTTAAAGCAGGCCACCGCTCATGACCCGGCGGCACCAGCGCGTTTCCTGAAGGTAGGCCTGAAAACTCCCGTTCTCTGACCCCGACACCCGCTTTTCGTTCAGCTGCCACAGCCGGTAGTCCGACGCCAGCGCCTGCACAAACCCGGTTACGCAAAGCAGCGCGAGCACCAGCGTGACGCAGCCGACGCGCACCCAGCCGGTGGCGCCGAGGCTGCTGCCCGCCGCCAGAAGCATGAGAATAAAGCCCGCCACCGGCAGGCCGGTGAGCCACATCAGGCCCCACCAGATGCCGCGGCTGATGCGCAGGTTGCGCCCCAGCCTTTCGGGGGCCAGCCCGCTGTCCGCCACCGCCTGCGCCCAGTCTTCAGGGCGGTAGTCGCCGCGCCCGCGTCCCGCCGTCACCTCCCGCAGCCGCTGCCACAGCCGGGATACGTTGCGCCCGGGTGGCGCGTGAAGCTCGCCACCTCCCATGCAGGCAGCACGACGTTCAGGGCTACCCACCCTGCACGCTTCGCCATGATGCGCGCGGATTTTTCGCCCCCTGCCGGGGCGGATGCGTCTTTCTCTTTCACTGCGGGCCTCCCTCTCTGGCCAGAACGGGGTCAACGCGCGAGAACGACACCCCGTGGAGCGCCGCCATCGCCTGCAGCGCGCCCGTCAGAAAACCGTACACGGACGTCAGCTCTTCGCTCTCCATGCAGCGGATGTCGGGCGTCAGGAAGATGACCTGCCCCGGCCGCTGGCGGAGCGTGCCGGGGCTGAACCCCGCCGCGCCCGTGAAGCTCTCCGCCACGTGGGGGTGGTGGAAGATTTCCATGCGGCTGCGGATGGCCATTGCCGATCGGCTCGCCCCCTCCTGCGTGAGCAGCGCGCGCGCCGCCTGCAGGGCCGGATGGTGAGGGTACTCGCGGGTCCAGCGGGCGAGGTTGCTCCAGAGGTCACCCGCCCAGAGCTGTCCGGCCAGCGCGCCGAGGCCGGCGGAATGTCCGGCAAAGTGCCCCGTGTCGTCGGCAAACGTCAACAGGCAGCTCATCAGGCGGCGCGTCAGGTCGCTGTGCCCGCCCGGCGGGAAGAGCGCGCCGGCAAGCGCCGCGCTGCCGTCCGCCGCGCTGACGTGGCGCATCGCGCCGAGCACGTTCCAGACGTCGCCCTCCTGCGTCTGCCCGGGCGCCAGCCGCCACGCCTGCCAGAGGTTTTCCAGCCCGGCGACTGCCAGAATTCGGCCCACAGCGCGCCGCAGGGGTCCAGCACCAGAACCGGGCCGCGGCCCGCCTCCAGCAGGGAGGAAAGCGCGCCGGCGTCCGGCGCGAAGGTAACGCTTGTGATCATTGAATTACTCCTGAAGGGTTACTGTGCGCTCACGCCGGCGCTCATCTGCACGGACAGCGCCTGCAGTTGCGGGGCATACTCGCCTTTTGCCGCCAGCGCCAGCCGCTGGCCGCTGAGGATGTTGGCCTGCCGCAGCTCGTTTTTGATGCCGAGCGCCAGCCAGTTGGCCAGGCTCTGCTGTCGCGCCATCTCGCGCGCCAGGTTGTCGCCGTCCATGGCCTGCAGGTCCGTGACCCACGCGGTGTTGGCGTAGCGGCGCCCGACCTCAAACGCCTCAAACTCGCGAATCGCTCATCGTGCCGGTCGACTTCGCCTGCGCTGAGGCGGTCTGCTGAAAGTAGCTTTCCGCCGACGGTGCCTGCCGCGCTTCGGCAAGCGCCGCCTGCGTGGCGTCCTGCGGCTGGCTCGCCGCCACCATGTCCAGCTGCGGCTGCATCGCCGCGCTCTGCATGGCCCTGTACTGCGTGAGCAGGCCCTGATACTCCTGCCCGGTGGCGCTCTGTATTTCGCCCTTTCCCGGCGCACGCCCGGCGTCAAGCTTTGCCGAGTTGTTCACGTAGGCCATGGCCGCGTCCGTCTGCGCCTGGGTAAAGGTGAGTTCGGGATCCTTGCCCGCGGGGCCCGCCCCGTCGTAAAGCGATCGCGCCTCGGTGTCGCCGCCCGGAAGCCGGGACACCGACGGGCACAGCCCGGTGCCGCCGTAGAGCTTCGCCTCCTCCGCGGTGCAGTAGGCCGCGTGTATCAGCGCGCTGCGGTAGCCGCCCTGGCGGGGCGTGGTGGGCAGGCTCGCCAGCGTCTCGCGCACGGCCGCGCTCGACACCCCGCCGCCGCCGGCGAGCTTCGACGCCGCCGCCCGGGTCGCCTGACTGACCTGCCCCGCCGCCCCGGAGGCGGATTCGCTGCAGATGCTGTCGGGCACCGTATAGGACGCGCGCGCCTTCTCCAGCCTGTCCGCCTGGCGGTTAAAGTTCTCCGCTTCACGCTGGGTACGGGCGGCCTCGGTGACGGCCGTGGTAACCTTATCGGCATTCTGAACGACGGCCGTACCGGTTTCCTGCTCCGCCGCGAGTATTTCCGCAAGCGTCGTCTGCAGGGGCATTATCTGTTTTGAGATAGCCTCTGCCGGAACGCTGCTGGTGACCTCGACCGGTAAGGCGAGGGCATCGGGCGCCAGCGCCGCCAGCACGCAGGCCGCGAGCAGCCGGCGCCCTGCGGGACGCCGGTGTGTGGATGACTGCATATCAGCACTCCTGAAGGTCAGAGGTCGTACCCCTGTTGATTGATAAGCTCGGTGGCAAGGGCGCGGATGACGCTCCCGCCGCCCGTCTCGCCGGCGGTGCGCTGGCGGTGCGCGATGACCTTTCGGCGCTGCCGTTCGGGAAAAAGCGGCCGAGAATGCGCCGGGCCGTTTCGGCCCCGACGTCGGCCTCCAGCATGCGGCGCAGCGACATGTCGACCGGCGTGGTGCTGTGGCCCCACAGCTCCTCCGGGCCCACCGTATTTTTCATGATGTGGGCGATGGTGCTGCCCCCTTTAATGCGGAAGATGCCGAGGAACGGCACGCCGCTGCCGTCGGCAGACGGGCCGCTGCCCATCCGCTCAAAGCGGTCAAGCGTCACGTCCGGCACCTTAAAGCGCTCTTTGAGAAGCCGGCGATCCTCCGGGTCGACGCCGACCATATAGACGTTGTTCGCGGACTGGCGCAGCGCTTCGGGCATGTCGCGGAAGTACTGCGAGGACAGCACGGTGCGCACGCCAAACTTGCGCTCCTCGCGGTTCTCGGTCTCGAGCATCGGGAAAATGAAGGGCACGCCCTTGGCATTGTGCAGCTCGTCGTACCTCCTGGTTTTGACCTCCTCGTCCAGTTGCTGAACACGGGCGCGGTGCGTGGGGTGCCAGCGCTTATGCAACGCCGGAAAGAACTCGTCCTGATACTGCGGCAGCACGAAGTCGCCGCCCGCGATGTGCCCGGCGAACAGGTACATCATGCCGGTCTGCAGGTAACCCGCCCTCGACTTGTCGCCGGCGACGTACTGAATATGGCACTGTTGCAAAGTTAGTGGTGAGGTAGCCTTTCGTGTTATTGAAAGGTCTTATCTTTCAAAGACTCTGCTTACCAGACGCATCTCGCCCAGGGGATGCCCAAAATAAAATGATTCTGCCTGACCTTTCCGTAGCGCACGCATCACTTCAATCCCTTTGATTGTGGCATAAGCCGTCTTCATTGATTTGAAGCCCAGTGTGGCGTTGATTATCCGTTTCAGTTTGCCATGATCGCACTCGATTATATTATTCCGGTACTTTATCTGCCGGTGATGCACATGCTGCGGACATTTACCTTCCCGCTTCAGCAATGCCAGCGCCCGTCCATACGTCGGGGCTTTATCCGTGTTGATCAACCGTGGAATTTGACGGCGCTTCGTATTGTTCAGAAGTTTACCCATAAAGCGATATGCGGCTTTAGTGTTACGGCGTTAAGACAGGTAAAGTCGATGGTGCAGCCCCTGCTGTCGACGGCGCGGTACAGATAAGCCCAGCGTGCATTGACCTTCACGTAGGTTTCATCGAGATGCCATGAGCCAAAACCGGAAGGCTGACACCAGTACCAGCGCAACCGTTTTTCCATCTCAGGTGCATAGCGCTGAACCCAGCGATAAATCGTGGTGTGATCGACATTAACCCCTCGCTCAGCCAGCATCTCCTGCAGCTCACGATAACTGATGCCATATTTGCAGTACCAGCGGACGGCCCACAGGATAATATGACGCTCAAAATGCCGACCTTTGAATGGGTTCATGTGCTGCTCCTTCAACTAAACAGTAGCATCAGTTTACCATCACCAGATCTTTGCAACAGTTCACGGTCACCGCACCAGACCTGGTCTGGTGAGGTGACCGTGAACTGGCGGTTGAGATGGTTGGGTCTCTCAACATGTTCGTTGCCGCCGCGTTTGTATTTGTGCGCCAGTACCTGGCAACTGGCGATGTCCAGCTCTTTCATCGGCTTACCGGCCAGCCAGCGGCCCATTTTTACACCAGAGTCCATGGTGACGATGGAAGCGATGCTTCGGGCATCGGCAGAGCCGCCGCTGGCGTTCCAGGCCACCATAACCTGGCTGCGTTTAGCCACGCGCTCACCGTCGGGCTCATTGGCCGAAGCCTGCCAGTGCCTGTAGCTGCTGCGATGAACTTCAAAAGTCTGGCACAACGCGGAAACCGGATACCGCGCTCTCAGCCTGTCGACTACCGTGAACCGTTGAGTGAGTCCGACATTAAGAGAGCCGTAGCCTTTTTTAGGATTTCATTCTCCATTTCAAGACGTTGGATTTTTTCTTCATTTCACGCAAATCGAGCTGCTCTGGCGTCAGAGGAAGTCCGGCAGGCGTTTTACCCTGGCGCTCGAGTTTCAGCTTATTAACCCAGCGGGTAATAGCTGAATGGCTGACATTAACCGCCTCAGCGGCCTTTACGTAGGTATAGCCGTGGTCGACAACCAGCTTTGCTGCTTCGAGCTTAAATTCTGCCGTGAAATGTTTAGCCATTTGATCACCTGTCGTGTTGTTGAGGTGAGCATATCACCTCCGATCAGGTGGCCAGTATCCGTGTGCCACTACATTATTACATAACGCTTCCTGAGCATTCAGCACGGCATCCCGCTTTTCATTGAGCCGGGTTGCAGCATAGATATCTATATTCAGCTTCTGAGATTCCCGGTCTGCCAGCTCGCGGTAGCACAGCCCTTCCAGATTAAATGTGCATTTTGACTGAGGCATCAGGGCAAATCCCTTTCCCCGCGCTATGTGGGTGAGCATGACGAGCGAGTCATCCGGCTCTTTAACCCTTTTAAGGGAGAAGTTAAGCAAATCAAAATAGCTTTCACATTTGTCATAGAACGACGGGTTGGCGCTTCTTGCAAACCAGAAGAGCGGTAAGTCACTGACGTCTTCCAGCGATACTTTTTCTATAAGGCTTGCAGGATGCATGGCCGGCATTGCTATCAGCAGAGGCTCGCGGCAGACCCAGCGATACTGAATGATATCTTCATGCCTGGTACCCTTTTCTCCGGTAAGCACGAGGTCAAACGTGTTTTTCGACAGGCACTGAATCAGTTGTGCGGACGTCAGATACGGTGTTTCAACATCGTCACCAGCATCCAGCGTACAAAGCCACTTGTTAAGTGGTTCGATCAGTTCAAAATTCAAGGTCCGGGTAAGTCCGATGCGCAGGCTCTTTTCTGTTGAAAGTGAATCTGTTTTCAGCTCACTGAGCCCCTGAAGGATCTTTTCTGCTTTTAACACCAGCAAGCGGCCTGCTTCTGTCAGACTAACATCGTGTGTATTGCGGCTGAACAGCTGCTGACCAAGAACGTCTTCCAGACACTTAATCTGACGGGTTAGCGGAGGCTGGGTCATTCTGAGCCGTTCGGCCGCTCTGCGAAAGTTCAGCTCATGAGCCACGGCAAGAAAACACTGAAGCTGTTTGACGCTGGGAAGGTTGTTGCTGATAAGGGGCCCTGCAATAGCCATAGACTCTATCCTGCCAGTTAAAACTTAATTCTATCTTTTCTTTACTCACAGACATTACACGAAAAGTGGTAATGCTCCCAACTTGCTGATTTAGAGTATGATGGTGTTTTTGAGGTGCTCCTGTGGCTTCCATCTCTGTCTGTTGTCCCTCCTGCTCCGCTACTGAAGGCGTGGTGCGCAACGGCAAAAGTACTGCCGGGCATCAGCGTTATCTCTGCTCTCACTGCCGTAAAAACATGGCAGCTTCAGTTCACTTACACCGCCTCGCAGCCCGGTACACATCAAAAAATCATTGATATGGCCATGAACGGCGTCGGTTGCCGCGCCACCGCACGCATTATGGGCGTGGGCCTCAACACTATTTTCCGCCATTTAAAAAACTCACGCCGCAGTCAGTAACCTCCCGGATAAAGCCGGGCAGTGACGTCATCGTCTGTGCTGAAATGGACGAACAGTGGGGCTACATCGGTGCCAAATCACGCCAGCGCTGGCTGTTTTACGCGTATGACAGGATACGCAGAACCGTGGTGGCACACGTTTTTGGTGAGCGGACCATGCCCACACTGGAACGTCTTCTGAGCCTGCTGTCGGCTTTTGAGGTGGTGGTATGGATGACGGACGGCTGGCCGCTGTATGAGTCACGACTTAAGGGAAAGCTGCACGTTATCAGCAAGCGTTACACGCAGCGTATTGAGCGGCATAACTTGAACCTGAGGCAGCATCTGGCCCGGCTGGGCAGAAAGTCGCTGTCGTTCTCAAAATCGGTGGAACCACATGACAAAGTTATCGGACACTATCTGACGATAAATCATTACCAATAAATTGGAGTTATTACCGAAAAGTCATTCCAGAAAAAGCCCGGAGCATCGTGATACTAAAATTAAATTACAGAATTAACAATTCCATCTCTGTCACAGATTGATAAATTTCTTGCGAACCTAATCAGATATCCCTCGGAGATAATAATGTCATCTAACTATGTACTGGTATCGCGCTTTCCGTTAAAAAATAATTTTTCTGCAGATGCTTTCTCATCATTAAAGAGTGATGAGAAGTCGCGTTATTATTATTGTGAAGAACAGGGGGTAAATGAACTGCTGGAACTTCGCTCCTTTAATGACATTAAAGAAATCTCTTGGGCGGAAGAAGATATGGAATCAATGCCCCATCGTTTTGCTGACGTTCTTTCCGGGGATATTCGGAGAGAATTACTTAAATTCGTTGAATCTCCTATCGACAATAAAAAAGACCTTCCAGAAACAACGTATATTCAGCTGCGTCACGTTGAAGTCCCTGCGCATAACTATCAGCAATATCGCCAGTGGCGTGATGAGACTATTTTTAACGTGGTAAGAGATAATAAAGATAAAATTAAAAGCTTCGAGGCATTCCACTCACTCATCAGCGGCGTGCCGGGTGTGATGTTTATCTCTGCGTTCAGTGGTGGGAAAGAAGCTTACAAAGAGGCATTTACCAATGCGCGGTATCAGGAAATTATCAAGCAGGCTGGTGATAACTATATCATCGGAGGTAATGAAGGCCTGTATACCCGTATCTACCGTGCATGTTGTTGATGAGGAGAAATAAATGAACTGTAAGAAACTGGTTGTCGTCGGCGATAAGTTCAATGAATTTGCAAACGGAAAAGATGTTCTGACAATTTCTCAGCTTGAATTACTGACGCAAATACCCGCCAATATTATCGACAAAGAGCATGAGATTATCATCGGGCAGGGTGTGCGTAAGGATTTTGCGGGAAAGGTAATTTCCAATCAGTCAAGAAATGCCGCTCACGGCAATATGCTTAAAATGTGCTCTCTGGAAAAGCTGGTTAACGATAAAAAGAATGCACACTGCCATAAGCGGCTTGAGCAGAATGTTCTGATTGGCTCAGCGGAGCAGACTGAACATAACAGTGACCTTTTTGCCATGTCACTGCTGATCGATGAGCGCTGTGAGCTCATGGCCGATCATCAGACCGGTCAGCACATTCAGGGTATGCTTCTGGTTGAGGCAAGCCGTCAGGCTTTCATCGCCGTTACCGAAGAGTTTATTTACAAGCAGGAAACGGGTCGTTACTACGTCATCAACAGCATGGCGATTAACTTCTCAAGCTTCCTGTTTCCTTTACCCGCACTGGTCCATTTCGAATATATTGAAAAGGATGTCAATGAGCGCAGGGGACGCTTCAGGGCCCAGGTTCGCGTGACTCAGCACCAGACGCTTTGTGCCACCATGGACGTGTCGTTCACGGTGTACCCTTCAGGACTGATTTCTGAAAAGGAAAAGTCTCTGGCGGAGACGGCCGTGCAGGCAGCAATTGCGGCGCAGCAGGATGCAACTCTCGGGGTGACGCATGCCTGAATTACGCAGCCAGAAATACCGTCTGGCTGCTACCACGCAGGGGCCGCTTTATCCCCCTGCGGAGGTAATGGACCAGCAGGGTAACTTTGTGGTGGTTGGTATGGTACCGGGAGAAAACGGACCTGAATGGCGCAGCGTCATCGTCGCCGCTGACAGCCCGCTTCCTGCATTCGGAGAAACGGCACCCTACAAGATACTGCGCGACATTGAGGACATGTCACAGGAAGAGTGCCGGGATATTATCCTGCACACACTTCCCTTACCTGTCCCGTTAAACAACTACGGGATGGTGTTCGCGCCCGAGCAGCGTCCGCTGGCAAATACCGAAAGCCGCCCCAGCCTGCCACTGCACGAAGGCTACATAGCGGACTACCGCAGCAGCGATGGCAAGCGTCATATCCCTCCGGTTAATCTGGCCGACTGGATACGGGCTGAGGGAATACTCGAGATACATCTTTCGGCAAACAGCAGGCGTGCTCTGTTTAAGTTTTCTTTTCGCCATCTTGTACCTGACAGCGTTTATACCGTCATGAGCCTGCGTGAAAAGGATCTGGCGACCGAAAATCCGAGCCGCCCCGGGCCGCTGGGCATACCCAACGCATTCATTACCGATCACAACGGCAATGCAGACTACTGGGCAGAATTGCCCGATCCGTTTCCCGCACATGAACGTAATGAAAACCGAATAATTAACGTGGTTGTTCTCTATATGAGTTCCCGTCAGAGCTACGGCGGCGCAATTGGACTTTATGGACTGGGCGGAGATATTCATGCCCACCTGAAACTGAAAAGCCGCTCTTTCGACGAATTCATTACAATAAAGTGAGAAATAAATATGCCATTTGTTCATATCACCACATGGCCTGCAAAAGATGAAAAAGAAATTATCGGGCTGCAGGAAGATATTACTTTTGCAGTGCATAAAAACACTGGCGCGCCGCTGGATAAAATATCCGTTGTAATTACAGAGATCCCTCCCTCTCGCTGGGCCGATGCGGGTGTGCCCGGCCATGATAAAAACTTCCCGGAAAAAAGCCGGAGAAAAAATTACGAGGAGTAAACCTTGCAGAAAGCAGCCGCATTTTTTGATGTTGATGAAACAATTATAACGACCAAAAGCATGTTTGATTTTTACGATTTCTGGTGTCGTGAAAATAATAAGCATGAAGAACTTGAACGTTATATGACGCACTTCAGGTCTGAAGTAAAGAAGGGGACATGCCGTGAGCAGCTTAACAAAGACTACTACCGCCAGTTCGCCGGCGTCAGTTATAAGAAGCTGGAGTCAGCCGGTGAAAAATGGTTCAGCGCCAAGATTTATTCAAGTTTTTTTTATTGGCAGCGCGGTAGCGCTACTGAAAAAACACAAGGCTAAAAATATGCCGGTGGTATTTGTTTCCGGATCCATGCGTCCCGTTCTTTCACCAGTTGCAAAATATCTTGGCGTAACAGATATCCTCTGTGCGCCACTGAAAATCACCGATAAGGGGAACCTTACGGGTGAAATAGGTTTTCCACAGACTATAGGCCGCGGGAAAATGGAGGCGCTTATTCAGTTTTGCGGTCAGAGAAAAATACATCCTGATGATTGTTATGCCTATGGAGATGATCTCTCAGACATCCCTATGCTCGAGTCAGTCGGCCATCCCGTATGCGTGGGAAAATCTACGGAGCTTGCCTTGTACGCGAAAGAAAAGCGCTGGCCAGTTATTTAAATCATTCCAGAGGTAAAAAAATGAATACCGATAATGCCCCGGAGGCTATGTCCTTAAGGTCATGGCTTTCCCTGTTTATTCTTGCTCTTTCAACTTTCACAATTGTCACCACAGAGCTGGCGCCTGTTGGCCTGCTGACACCAATGGCGGAAGGACTACACGCTTCTGAATCAGCGGTGGGCATGACCGTCTCGCTTTATGCCTGGGTCGGTGCCCTTAGCGCGCTCATTGCATCAGTTTTCCTGGGCAATGTTGCCAAGAAGCGGCTTCTGCTTGTGCTGACGGTCATCCTTTTTCTGTCTAACGTACTTGCAGCTACGGTCAACACTTACACGTTGCTGCTTGCGGCGCGCGTGCTGGGTGCGCTTGCTCACGGTGCATTCTGGGCGATGATCGGGGCAACGGCGGTATCCATTGTGCCGGCCAGATACATCGGCGCCGCCACGTCGATTGTTTTTGGTGGCGTGTCCGCAGCCAGCGTGTTTGGCGTGCCTGTGTCAAACTATATTGGCATTCACTTCGGCTGGAGGCAGGCCTTCTGGCTGATGGCGGGACTCAGCATAATCGCATTTGCCGGCATAAGCATACTTGTTCCGCAGATAGCCAGTAAAAGCGCCATCGGTCTGGACGCGCTGAAAAGCGTGCTCAGATCCTCAGCGCTGTGGAAAATTTATTCGGCCACATTACTGGCAGTGACCGCGCACTTCGCCGCGTTTACCTACATTGAACCCTGGCTACACACGCAGCAGTCCCTTGCCACCTCACTGATACCGTTGGTTCTGTTTGTGTACGGTATCGCAGGCCTCGCCGGTAATTTTCTGACCGGGATGGTTATCGATAAATACCTCAGGGCCACGGTTTGCGTGTCAGTGCTGCTTATCAGCGCCGTATTGGTTTTGCTGGGATTATCCGGTGCAGCGCTTTCAGATACTACCGTTTTCATCGCGATGGTTATCTGGGGCGTGGCAGTTTCCGGGATCTTTGTGGGCTTTCAGACGTGGGTCTTACGCCTGGCGGAAGATAAAGCCTTCCCAGCTTCTGCTGTCTACGTTTCATTTTTCAATGCCGCTATCGGTATAGGCGCATCTGCCGGTGCCTGGATGGTGTCTGCTTTATCTGTTCCTGTGCTCTATATCGTAGCCGGTGCCGCAATCGGCCTTTCTGTGCTGCTCGTGGCCGTTATCCCGACGCGCGTGGCGTCAGCTCAAACCACGCTGGAGAAATCTTATGAGTCAAAATAACGATCTTACCCGCTATGGCAGAGACATTATGGACCGCCTTGAACCCGGTCTGGCCGCAAAGGTCACCGGCCGGCTGAGTGAACTTGACGCCAGCCTGCCCGCCCTGATCACCGATTACGCTTTTGGCGCTGTGGTAGGCCGCCCGGGGCTGGATCTCAGAACGCGGGAAATGCTTACGGTGGCATCGCTCGTGACGCTGGGTAACGCCATGCCCCAGCTTGAGTTGCACATGAGAGCAGCGCTTAACACCGGCGTTACCCCTGAAGAGCTGCTTGAAATCGTAATACAGATGGCCGTTTACGCCGGCGTACCGGCATGCATGAACGGCCTGACAGCCTACCGCGCTGCAATGGAGGCAACCGGCCATACTTTACCCGGCCTTAAGGGAAAAACTGATGAGTGAAGTTGTGATCGTTTCTGCAAAGCGCACGGCAACAGGCGCATTTATGGGCTCCCTGTCCGATCATTCTGCAGTCGCGCTGGGAAGCCGCGTCATTAGTGCGCTTCTTGAAGACTCGGCCGTGAAGGCCGGTGAAATTTCACAGGTTATTTTGGGACAGGTTCTGACCGCCGGCTGCGGCCAGAACCCTGCACGCCAGTCCGCACTGAATGCCGGGCTGCCGGTTGAGACGCAGTGCCTGACAATCAATAAGGTCTGCGGATCAGGCCTCAAGTCGGTTGATCTGGGCATGCAGGCGCTTCTGATGGAGGAGGCAGAATTTGTTATCGCCGGCGGTCAGGAAAGCATGTCCAGAGCACCGCATATCCTGATGTCATCGCGTACCGGAATGCGGCTGGGTGACAGCAATCTGAAGGACAGCCTGGTGTCTGACGGACTCTGGGACGCATTTGACAATAATCATATGGGAGTGACCGCCGAAAATGTTGCGGATGAATTTGGTATCAGCCGTGAAGCACAGGATGAGTTCGCGCTTTTATCCCATATAAAGGCATTAAGCGCGCAGGAGCAGGGCGTTTTTGCACGTGAAATTGTCCCTGTGGAATGGCAGAACAGAAAAGGTGAGACCTTCCGGGTCGATAAGGATGAAGGTCCCCGTAAAACCAGTATTGAAAAACTTGGACAACTGAAGCCCGTGTTCAGAAAGGACGGTACGGTAACCGCAGGGAATGCATCTTCACTTAACGATGGCGCTGCTGCAGTCCTTCTCTGCACCCGTGAAACGGCAGCCGCAAGAGGGCTGCCGGTTCTCGCCTCGCTGGGTAAATTCGCCAACTCGGGTATCAGGCCGGCATTAATGGGCGCCGCGCCGGTACAGGCGATTGCAGACTGCCTTGCACTATCGGGCTGGAAGCCAGAAGACGTTGAACATCTTGAGTCAAATGAGGCATTTGCAGCTCAGGCGCTGGCAGTTACCAGCCGTACAGGAATATTGCCGGAGCGCATTAATCCTTACGGCGGGGCAATTGCGCTCGGCCATGCTATCGGATCGTCCGGATGCCGCATCCTGGTGACGCTTGTCCACAGCCTCGTACGCAATAATACCACGCGCGGTGTAGCGGCATTATGCGTGGGCGGCGGCGAAGGTGTGGCGCTGAGCGTATACCGTTGAGAATAATAACCATGCAGCTACAGCGCTGAAAAGAAAAAACCGGGCATTGCCCGGTTTTTTTAGGCCCGGTGATTTCAGGCATTAACGCCTTTCATGCCTTCCTCAGAGTAACGGCCGCCTCTGATCTCAACGCGCTGGTGAATATCGTTCAGCAAGGCAATGTCTGAGCTCTCCAGAAGAATGTCTGCTGCCCGGGCATTCTCAGTCAGATAACTGGTGTGCTTGGTTCCGGGAATAGGAACCAGCCTGTCGTACTGCGCCAGCAGCCAGGCCAGCGCAACCTGCCCCGTGGTGCAGCCGTATTTTTCAGCCAGTGGTTCGATAGCGTCAAGTAGCTGGGCGTTATGATCGAGGCTGGACTGAATGAATCGCTCATTATTTCTACGGAAGTCCCCCTCCCCGAAATCGCTGTTTTTGCGGTATTTTCCGGTCAGGAAACCTCTTCCCAGGGGAGAGTATGGCACCAGGCCGACGCCCAGCTCTTTCAATGCCGGAAGGATTTCATCTTCAATATCGCGTGTCCACAGTGAATATTCTGTTTGCAGCGCGGTAAGCGGGTGTACCGCATGGGCCCGTCGCAGAGTGGGGGCTGAGACTTCACAGAGGCCGATATGGTTGATCTTACCTTCCCTGACGAGACGGCTCAGGCATTCCATGCTCTCTTCAATGGGAGTGGCCTGACTCACCCGGTGCAGATAGAACAAGTCGATCCGCTCAACGCCCAGCCTTTTGAGGGACTCATTACAGCAGCGAGTGATGTAGTCAGGCTGGTTGTTAATGGTACGGGCATACGACTCGTCGGGTGAGCGATCGATTCCGCATTTAGTGGCAATTTTGAACTGCTCACGCGTCTTCTTGTCCAGCCCGGCAAGAAAGTGACCAATCAGGCGCTCATTGTGGCCCCGCCCGTACAGATTCGCGGTATCAATGAACGTAATATTCAAATCGACGAGCTTATGCAACAGCTGCAGGGAGGCCTGATCGTCAGTCTGACCATAAAATTCACTCAGTCCCATGGCCCCATAGCCGACAGAACTGACAGTAAGGTTTTGAGATAAATTTCGGGTATGCATATGTTCTCCTTTTTAAGCACTCTGATTGTTTCATCTCGGTTACAATTGATGAATTGTCATTTTCGTTATGCAAAAAAAGTATCAGCCCCCGCGTTTTTCTTCTTCACCTGTCAGGTTGAACCAGAAAACTGGGGTAATCGATGCTGGATGCCAGACCTGTAGCGGCTTTGTTGAATAAATCGGATTTAGATATAAACTCCTCCCGTCGCTGACTTCCTCAGGCAATCCGTACACTTTCTGGCATGCCTGCACGCGTCATTTTGTTTAATGCGCGGATCATGGCCATCGCTTCTCCAACCTGCGCATCATAATCCCGCAGCGTCAGATGCCCACCAAACAGCTGTTTGCCCCGGTACATTGCCGTTTCAGCCACCGACCGCCGGTTATAAGCCGTGTGCCATTTCCAGTACGCGTTGCTTCCCGTCAGCCGTTGCCGGGCAACCGCCTGATTTCTGTCGGCATACTCTGCCGGCCAGTAATAGTTATCGTGAGCTGCAGGAGATGCTGGCTGAGCGAGGGGTTAATGTCGGTCACACCACGATTTATCGCTGGGTTCAGCGCTATGCACCTGAGATGGAAAAACGGTTGCGCTGGTACTGGTGTCAGCCTTCCGGTTTTGGCTCATGGCATCTCGATGAAACCTACGTGAAGGTCAATGCACGCTGGGCTTATCTGTACCGCGCCGTCGACAGCAGGGGCTGCACCATCGACTTTTACCTGTCTTCACGCCGTAACACTAAAGCCGCATATCGCTTTATGGGTAAACTTCTGAACAATACGAAGCGCCGTCAAATTCCACGGTTGATCAACACGGATAAAGCCCCGACGTATGGACGGGCACTGGCATTGCTGAAGCGGGAAGGTAAATGTCCACAGCATGTGCATCACCGGCAGATAAAGTACCGGAATAATATAATCGAGTGCGATCATGGCAAACTGAAACGGATAATCAACGCCACACTGGGCTTCAAATCAATGAAGACGGCTTATGCCACAATCAAAGGGATTGAAGTGATGCGTGCGCTACGGAAAGGTCAGGCAGAATCATTTTATTTTGGGCATCCCCTGGGCGAGATGCGTCTGGTAAGCAGAGTCTTTGAAAGATAAGACCTTTCAATAACACGAAAGGCTACCTCACCACTAACTTTGCAACAGTGCCAGGCGTGGCGCACGCATTCAGGGAGTCCGGGATACTCATGGCTGGTTCTCCATCTGAGTGTTGACGGTGGTCATGAACTGCTGCCACAGGGCAAAGCTCATGGCGGGAACGTGCGCAAGCTGGCCACTGCGCAGGGCATTTACAAAGCGCTGCGCGTGTGCGACTATCTGCGGGTCAAAAGTCATATGATTCTCCTGTGTGTCTGGTCTTTGATAAGGCAACCAGCTGTGAACTGTCTGCCGTAAATGAAGCAGGGGAAACCCTGCTTTTTTTATTTCTGCTCCCGGTCGAACACCTCCTTCTGAATGCGCTGCACGATGTCCTGATGCGACAGCGTGCAGCGGTCACGAAACTCAAAGAAACGTCCCTGAACGTGGGCAAAAATAGCCGTTACGTCCCCGCTCCAGTATTCCGGTGACTTGAACGACTGCCCCTGCCCTTTGCCCGGATACTGCCAGTCCTCCGGCGGCAGCACCTCCAGCTGGTCGGTGAAGCGCGCCTCGTCAATTTCCTTCACGGGCGTGCAGTGACGCGCGGCCGACAGCGCCTGATACTCACTCAGCTTTACCAGCACCATATCCGGCCAGGTCTGGCGCAGTTCGCCCAGCGTTCTGCCGTCGGCACGGGTCCGCCATTTACCGCTGACGCGCACCGCGTGCCAGCCGATAAACAGTGACGGGCTGTAAAACACCTTTTCAGGGCGGTCCGTTGCGTCAGTCGTGCCCCCGTCCTGTCTTTCCCCCCATCTTCCGGAAGATTCAGAAGCGGCGGTTTTGATGTTCTGTGTGTTCATGGTGGTTCTCCTGTTGTCGGTGGCTTATGCCATCTCCCGGTGAGTTCATCGCGGCAGAGGGCAAAGGAGCAACGACGAAGAGAGGGCATAAAGGGGCGGCGGCGAAAAGTTTTTGCGGCACCTGGCAAAAAGTTTTGGGCGGCGTGCACTTCACCCCTTTCTGCCCGAACCGGCGGTGCTACGACCAGCCCTCCGCGAAGAACCGCCGGGAGAGGGGGCACGGATGCGGAGATGAGCATGAACGCACCCGACACGGCGGAACGGCGTGGCGTCCTCAGCGGCCGCAGCGCGGCCAGTGGAAGCGCCAGCGCAAGCTGGCTGCGGATGTTGACCTGGCCGTTGCCATCAGACCCTGGCCGTCAGGCCCGAAACGCCGCTTCCGGCGGTTCGGTGGAGCTTGGCGGCTTGCCGCTTAGCGCAGCAGGGCTTGACGCCCCGGCCGGAACGGGCGGGAAGCCGGAGGGGGCCATGCCTGTGGGGTTCAGAGGCATCCGGCAACGCAGCAGTACGGCCAGAAGAATTCTCCGGCTGAGAAGAAGGAAAAAAGAAAACTGACGATCGGGAAGCAAAATCAGCCACGGTGGAACAGAGAGGCTTAATCCCGGGATTCAGACAATGCGGGGGGATAAGCCCGGTGCGCCAGCGCCGGCTTTACCCTGCCCGCAGGGCAGCGGGGTTTATGCCGTTGCCGTTCGTTGCACGGATGCCGGCCTGCCGCTGGCGATCCGGTTCGGGCAGAAACCCGACTCCGTGGCCTTCAGCCATTCTGGCGTAAGTAAGCTCATGTCGGCCATGTCACTCATGACATACCAGAGCGGGATACCCATTCCCTCTGATTTTTGCAGGGGGCGCAACGAAGGAAAACGCTTCACCCAGCGCCAGAATGCCCCTTCGAGCAGCTCGTCAGGCAGGTCTTCCCACCGGCTGTACCACGCGCTGGCCGTCAACGGCGTGCAGAAGTTCAGCTCAGCCGCCGCCTGCCCTGCCCGCCCCTGAAGCAGCATGTACTCCCGCGCAGCCTGGCTGGCTTCACGCCGGGCAGCCGCGTGCATGGACAGTGCCCGTTTCTTCTCACGGCGGTCATCGAGGGCGAAGCAGTATTCGGGAAACAACTGCTGCTGCACGCTGCCCGACAGCGGCAGCGGGCAGTGCAGCCCGTGGCTTTCCAGCAGCACGTTCAGCGCGTGCTCGTACTCGCTGATGCTGGTCATCCGGCTGCGCGGATCCCACATTATCCCGGCGCGCAGCAGGCTCTGCCCGCTGGCACGGCCACCCGTACTTCACGGTCTGCGCGGGCTGATTCCCGCACGTTTTCCAGCATCGCCCGTAGCGTTTCCTCGCCCGCACCGTACTCGTGCACGGAATCAAGCTCGCTGATGTTAGCGTTAATTTCGTCGGCTTCTTCCGGGGTGATGCCTTCCCCGTCAAGCACGTCTGATACATTCGCGCTGGTCCAGACAATCAGCGACATTCTTTCACCCGGCGCAAACTGCTTAAGCAGCTGTATACAGAGTTCGTTCGGCGTTCCGTACATTTCATATCCTTACGGGCGGCGGAGGCCGCCGCCCGGCGTTGTCAGTTAAGCGCGCGCCAGATTGCGCCGTATTCAGGGTGTGCGGAGATAAACCCGGTCAGCTGGCGAAAGCGCCCGCAGTAGTGCTCACACAGCTCCGGCTCGTCATGGCGGTCGTAGAACCAGCTGCGGTGGTTCAGCACCATTGCGGTGATGACGATGCCCGCCGCCTCTGCCGACAGGGTCATTTCGGCCCCGTTGTCCGGGTTACTGAAGTGCCATTCGTCGCCATCGGGCTGCATGAACCCCCCGCCGTTTTCCAGCGCAACAAAGTTCCACTCGCAGGTAAGCGTCTCATCCAGACCGTCTTTTATTTTCGCCCGTGTTTCCTACCATGGGCACTTTCGCGAACATGGACACTACCGTGGACAAAAATACGCCTTACTCCAGAAGAACCTGGATCACCACTGCACTCAGCCTGCGATTTAACGACGCACTGACCTACCGTGAAATCGCTGAGCAACTCAATATCAGCTCTTCTGCCGTTCATAAAATGTTTACGCGTTTTCGACGCACCGGCATTAACTGGCCACTGCCGGAAGGGTATACGCCGGAACGCATTGAGGAGGAGCTTTATGCCTTCAACCTCGAAACAAACCTTCCCGTCAAAAAACGCCGTCCGGACTGGCCTCTGGAGTTCAGGATCCGTATGACGGAGCTGAGCCTGCTGCCGGGTGCCTGTGTGGCAGAGCTGGCGCGGCAGCATGGCGTTAACGACAATCTGGTTTTTAACTGGCGTAATCTGCATCGCCAGGGGCTGCTTGATCCTACCAGCAGAGCCACTCTCATCCCGGTCACCGTGGAGCCTCTCTCGCCTCCGCCAAGGCGGACCGGGACCGTATCAGCGGACTTCCCACCGGTCATCAGTTGCAAGCTGACGCTACCGGGCGGAAGCCTGAGTCTGACCGGGCCGCTGACGGCGGAGCTGCTGCAGACGCTCATCCGGGAAATGCAGGGAGGGGGTCTGTGATATCACTCCCCGCGGGCTCACGCATCTGGCTGGTTGCCGGCGTGACGGATATGCGCTGCAGCTTCAACGGGCTGGCGTCGAAGGTGCAGAACGCGCTGCGGGATGACCCGTTCAGCGGGCATCTGTTCATCTTCCGCGGCCGTCGCGGCGACATGATAAAGGTGCTGTGGGCGGACCGGGACGGCCTGTGCCTGTTCACCAAACGGCTGGAGCGGGGGCGCTTCGTGTGGCCGGTGACCCGCGACGGTAAGGTGCACCTGACGCCGGCGCAGCTGTCGATGCTGCTGGAAGGCATTAACTGGCAGCATCCGCAGCGGACGGAACGCCCTGGCCTGCGGGTATAACCTGCGCTAAAGTGGGCTCATGGACACCTCCTACCCCGATGAAAACGCCCGGCTCAGGGCACAGCTGCAGGAGCAGCAAACGACCATCCGCAAAATGGCGGAGTATAACCGCCTGCTCTCGCAGCGGGTGGCGGCGTACGCCAGCGAAATCAACCGGCTGAAGGCGCTGGTTGCTAAATTGCAGCGCATGCAGTTCGGCAAAAGCTCCGAAAAGCTGCGTGAGAAAACAGCGCGCCAGGTCCGAGAGGCGGAGGAGCGCATCGGCGCCCTGCAGGAGGAGATGGCGGTGGTGCTGGGTGAGCAGCACGACCCGGTACTCCCGCAGCCGCTGCGCCAGTCTTCCGCCCGCAAGCCGCTACCCGCCTCGCTTCCCCGCGAAACCCGCTCGCTGCCGCCGGCAGAAACCGCCTGCCCGGAATGCGGCGGCGAGTTCACTGCGCTGGGCTGCGACGCGTCGGAGCAGCTGGAGCTCATCAGCAGCGCCTTCAGGGTTATCGAAACGCAGCGGCCGAAGCTGGCCTGCTGCAGCTGTGACCACATCGCACAGGCCCCCGCGCCGTCAAAACCCATCGAGCGCAGCTACGCAGGCCCCGGCCTGCTGGCCCGCATCGTCACGTCGAAGTTCGCAGAGCACACGCCGCACTACCGCCAGTCGGAAATATACCGCCGTCAGGGCGTGGAGCTGAGCCGGGCGACGCTGGGGCGCTGGTCCGGTGCGGTCAGTGAGCTGCTGGAGCCGCTGTACGACCTGCTGCGTCAGTACGTGCTGATGCCGGGTAAGGTGCACACCGACGATATCCCTGTGCCGGTGCAGGAGCCGGGCAGCGGTAAAACGCGCACGGCGCGGCTGTGGGTCTACGTGCGGGACGACCGCAACGCCGGTTCGCAGCTGCCGCCCGCGGTGTGGTTCGCGTACTCGCCGCACCGCAGGGGAGTCCATCCACAGCAGCACCTTGCCGGATACGGCGGTATCCTGCAGGCGGACGCGTACGGCGGCTATAACACGCTGTACGAAGACGGCCGCATCACGGAAGCGGCCTGCATGGCCCATGCCCGCCGAAAAATCCACGACGTTCACGCCCGCACGCCGACAGATATCACCACCGAAGCGCTGAGGCGCATCGGTGAGCTGTATGCCATCGAGGCGGAGATACGCGGCAGCCCGGCAGGCGGGCGGCTGGCAGTACGCAAGGAGCAGGCTATCCCGCTGATGCAGTCGCTGTACGACTGGATACAGGTGCAGATGACGGTGCTGTCGCGCCACTCGGATACGGCGAAGGCGTTCGCGTACCTGCTGAAGCAGTGGGACGCGCTGAACCTTTACTGCAGCAACGGCTGGGCGGAGATAGACAACAACATCGCGGAGAACGCGCTGCGCGGCGTTGCCCTGGGCCGGAAAAACTGGCTGTTCGCCGGTTCAGACGCGGGCGGGGAGCGTGCAGCGGTGCTGTACTCCCTTATCGGCACCTGCCGGCTGAACGGCGTGGAGCCGGAGGCGTGGCTGCGCTATGTGCTGGGGCATATCCAGGACTGGCCGGTAAACCGGCTGCGCGACCTGCTGCCGTGGAGATTTACGGCAGAAAACCCGAATGATTTATGAAGGTGCCTCGCTGAATGCGACACCGCCAGTACCAGTTACAAATAAAAATGCGCAAGCCTGATGTGTTATATGTGCTATTTTTCTTATGCGGTGAATCCCCCTCAGCGGCGGGGCTAAGCCACAAAGGGGTGAAAGCCTGCCAATTAGCGGGTCAGGTGTGGCATTTCCTGACTCACCGGGAGGCACCCGGCACCGCTCAGTTTTCTTCAGGGAAGCTGATGGATGAGAACAGACGGACGCGAATCCCCCTCAGCGGCGGGGCCAGGTCAGACACAAACAAACCTTCATCCAGGCAATGAGCAGTAATGGCAGGTCAGGTTCTGACTTTTCTGACCTATCGGGAGGCACCCGACGCGTCCGGGATAGTTGCAGTTTTCAGCAGACAACATGCCTGCGGGATTATCCGCAGGCATTTTTTATCCATCACTGGTTAGTGACAGTCTGCTTCGCTTAACCGTTATCAGCAATAACTTAAAGTATTCAACATATTATTCAGGAGGATAAATATGATGCAGTTAAATAACAGGAAGGCAGTAAGGGCCACCCTGCCTCTCATTTTGCTTTTCCTGTCCGGATGTACGTCTCCTTCTCCCCCTCTCGTTAAGAAAAACAATGCCCCTGCCGAAATCTCCGGGCAAAAATACTGTTCCGACCAGAAGGGAACAATATACCTGATTGCAAGCTCGTCGCAGTATGACGAAAACGCCATTCCTGAGATTGAGAAAGCGTTCTCCAGCCTGTGCTACTCCGTTGACCAGCGTTATCTTGACCAGAAGCCAACCCGGCTTGGTTACGTTAACACCGATGAGAACCGGGCAAAAACGCTCACTGACGCCCTAAGTGACAGGAATGTGCGCTATCTCTGGTTCGTCAGGGGCGGGTCAGGGGCACTTAACCTTTACCCTGCTCTTCATTCAAGCCGAAAACGCATATCTTTATCCACACCGAAAATGATTGTCGGCTTCAGCGACGTGACTGCCATTCACAGCTTTGTTAACCATGAACTGAACTGGCCCAGCGTGCATGGTGTCGTCGCGGCTTACAACAAAAACATTAACCAGATTGATAAGAATAAAACGCTCAATCTGAAGAGTAGCCTGAATGAGGTGTTTGATACGCTGTCTCACGGGGTTGACTACTCTGGCGTAGAACCTCTGAACCCCGAGGCTGTGAAAACGGTTACCGGTAAGCTGGATGGCGGAAATCTGACGCTGGTGCAGTCACTGTTCTCCACGAAATATGAAGGAACATATACGGACAAAATAATGATGCTTGAGGATACAGGAGTGACGGCAAAGCAGCTTGACCGGACTCTTCATCAAATTGAGTACAGCAGGAAATTTTACCCACGAGCGGTAATATTTGGTCAGTTTCACTCTCAGAATGCAGATGAATCTGAAAGAACCCTTTACAGAGAGGTGGTGAGTGATTTTGCGAGTCGAGTTAACTACCCTGTTTATTACTATCCGGAATTTGGACACGGAGAAACTAACCAGCCTTTCATTTTGAATCACCGTGCCAGCATTTTATGCAGTAGCGAACAGCAATTGTGCACTCTGAAGCAATCCCCCTTAAAAACAGATAAGTAATATCCAACATCTGCCAGCGTTTAGCTGGCAGTGGGCAACATCAGTTTCCCCCTTTCTGCAGGTTTCAGGTAGATCAAAAAATTAGTCAACGCATTACCATTCTTCGCCATTCCAGCCTCGATAAACCTGTCAACACGGTCTGTATGTGACGCTTACCTTTTAATAAATTGCCACGAAAAAGAAATACAGAGACGTGAGGGCGCAGGCTGCCTTGCCGGCGATCCGGCAAACAGTCTGCAGTCGTGCCGGACATGGAAATTCTGTTGCTGCAGGAAGACCGGTACCGGCCCCGCAAATTAAAAACAAACGCCTTTCAGGAAGATACGCCTGCCGGAACGCTTTCTGCTTTTGCCCATCTTGTAATGCACCCTGCTCACGGCGATACTGTATGTATAGACAGTATTTCGGGAGAGTTTGTCATGCGTACCACATTCAAAGCAATCACCGGATCCGCCGCATTCAGTCCGGAGGCCGGAAAATGAAGTCAGCCACCTTTGCCCAGGGCCTGGAGCTGATTTTGCCGGCCCTCAATACTCCCCGGGTTTGCGCCCCCCTCTTTTCCGAGCCGTGCGCGGCCGGGTTCCCCTCCCCGGCGGCGGATTACGTCGAGAAGGAGCTGGACCTTAACGAGCTCTGCATCCGCCGGCGCGCCTCAACTTTTTTCGTGCGCGCCAGCGGCAGCAGCATGGAGGGACTGGGTCTTTATGACGGCGACGTCATGGTCGTTGACCGGGCCGAGGAAGCTTCACACGGGGATATCGTGATTGCCGAAGTGGAGGGAGAGTTCACGGTCAAGCGGCTGCAGCTGCAGCCGCGCCTCGCCCTGCTGCCGATGAATCCTGAGTACGCGGCAATTTATCCGGAGGAGCTGCAGCTGCTCGGCGTGGTGACGTGGTTCTTTAACAGCACGCGGGCGCGCAGGAGGTAACCATGCCCATGTTCGGACTGGCGGACGTGAACTCATTTTACGCCAGCTGCGAGGCGCTGTTCCGCCCGGACCTGCGCGATAAGCCCGTCGTGGTGCTTTCAAATAACGACGGCTGCGTTATTGCACGCAGCGCCGGTGCCAAAAAATTTGGTATAAAAATGGGCGCACCGTGGTTCCAGATAAAGACTCAGGATTACGCGGAGCGCGTGCATGTCTTCAGCTCTAATTATGCCTTATATCATAGCCTTAGTACGAGAGTGATGACGGCGCTGGAGGAAATGACGCCACGCGTCGAGCAGTATTCCATCGATGAGATGTTCCTGGATTTGACCGGCATCGATGGCTGCGAGGACTTCGAGCATTTTGGCCGGCGCCTGCGCGCCCACGTGCTGGCCACCACGGGGCTGACCGTGGGCGTCGGCATGGGACCGACAAAAACCCTGGCGAAATCCGCGCAGTGGGCGAGCAAGGAATGGAAGCAGTTCCGCGGCGTGCTGGCGCTCACGCCGGGCAATCCGAAACGCACTGAAACGCTGCTGGCCAGTCAGCCCGTGGAGGAAGTCTGGGGCGTGGGCCGGCGCATCGGCAAAAGGCTGAACGTCATGGGCATCAGTAATGCCCTGCAGCTGGCGCGCGCGAACCCTGCACTTATCCGGAAGAACTTTAACGTGGTGCTGGAGAGAACCGTGCGCGAAATGAACGGCGAATCCTGTATTCCGATTGAGGAACTGCCACCGGCCAAACAGCAGATTTGCTGCTCGAGGTCCTTCGGAGAACGCATCACTTCGAAGGTGGCCATGCAGCAGGCACTGTGCCAGTACGCGACGCGTGCGGCAGAAAAACTCCGGGGAGAGCGGCAGTTCTGTAGGCGTGTCTTCGTTTTTATACGGACGTCGCCCCATGCCGTCGGAGAGGTATTTTACGGCAACTCCGCCGGTGAGAAACTCTGCATGCCGACTCAGGACACGCGCGACATTATTGAAGTAGTCATGCGCAGCCTGGATCGTATCTGGCTGGAAGGCCGGCGTTACATGAAAGCCGGCATCATGCTGGATGACTTCACACCAAACGGCGTCTCTCAGCTGAATCTTTTTGACGATGCACAGCCTCGGACCAACAGTGCGCAGCTCATGAAGGCACTTGATGGTATCAATCAGTCCGGGCTGGGCAACGTGTGGTTTGCAGGACAGGGAATTTGTCATGAGTGGAAGATGAAGCGGGAGATGCTTTCGCCTGCATGGACAACCCGCTGGGATGAAATTCCGGTTGCACATGTCAGGTAGAAAACCTGTAAGCATAGTGTCCACCTATTTTATGGACACTATCACGTTAAACACCGGACAGGGTTTCTTGAAGTACCATTCAGCATGCAGACCGAAGCAAACTTAAACTTAAATGTGTTTAGTCGTAAAATCTTAAATGAAGAATTACTCTTTTCCGTATTTACTATACAACAACTCACGCACTTCATCAGCAATCTTGGACCCCCTCAGGGCGCAGGATGACTTGATGGCTTTATGGAGACTCTCCGGAATATCGATAGTGAGTCGCTTCATTTTCTCGACCAAGAGTGGCTCGTCTTCAACAGAGCGGCTTTCTACCCATGCATCCGCGCTGGGAGCAGGTTTAGTTGGCTTGGCACCGAAAGTCACTTTTTTTACACTCATGTCATTGCTCCAGAATCTCGTTAACCAGGGCACGTATCTCTTTAGACGCTGCAGAATCAGGTTCAAGTTCGAATACCGCCTTACCGACCGCAGCTGCCTCAGCAAAAATCACGCGCTGTGAAACCGTGGCTTCAAGCACCGGCGTTTCATAGGTTGACAGCGCCTCACCCACATCACGGCCGATCGCAGTATTTACGATTTTACGATTAACCGCAAATACAGATTTAAGGTTTTCTTTATAGATTCTAGCTTCATGGATCAGCGTGACAACTTCTTGAGCCGCCCAAACGTCATATGGACTGGGCTGGACGGGGATCACGACCAGGTCTGCAGCCATGATGGCAGAACGGGCAAGATCCGTGACGCGGGGTGGGCCATCGATGACTATATGATCATAATCCTGGGTGAACTTGCCAATATCCTTATGCAGAGTTGCGCGCGGTAAACCCAGCACCGGAAAAGCCGACTCTTCTACCCTTGCTGCCGCCCAATCTAGGGCACTGCCCTGAGGATCAGCATCAAGCAGCAACACACGCGTCCCATCCGCCGCCAATCTTGCGGCGATATTCACACTGAGTGTGGTTTTGCCAACCCCACCTTTCTGGTTCAGTACAGAGATAATCATCAGACTCTCCTGGTATGAGTAATTACGACTTTAAGTAAAATCGTATTTCTGCAAACTAACAATTACGATTCAATTGCAGTGTATGCATAACCGTGGACGAGGTCAACACTGAAATCAGTAAATGTGCTTTTCTGTAAAATCGCATTTGTAATTATCAGCAAATCGTATTAGAAGCTATCCTGTGCAGGAATGGCCAACAGCCGCCTTGTCTCATCGACAGGTAGGGAGAACGCCAGATCCGGCGTGACGTCGAGGGCAAAAATCTTCGTATAAACTTCGGTGTTTTTACAGTCGCTTGTGGCCCATCAGCACCAGCTTTATGCGCACACCATTCATCAGGTGATGCACCGCGTAGCTGTACCGGAACGTATGGGCACTGTTGCAAAGATCTGGTGATGGTAAACTGATGCCACTGTTTAGTTGAAGGAGCAGGACATGAACCCATTCAAAGGTCGGCATTTAGAGCGTCATATTATCCTGTGGGCCGTCCGCTGGTACTGCAAATATGGCATCAGTTATCGTGAGTTGCAGGAGATGCTGGCTGAGCGAGGGGTAAATGTCGACCACACCACGATTTATCGTTGGGTTCAGCGTTATGCACCTGAGATGGAAAAACGGTTGCGCTGGTACTGGTGTCAGCCTTCCGGTTTTCGCTCATGGCATCTCGATGAAACCTACGTGGGGTTCTACGCCGGAAACCTAGATTTTTCCGCGACCAGTGTCGGCTGGACTGTTACATAAACGACCAGTCGAGTGACAATCATTAAAACAGCGGCTCTGATGCGGAAAGTCGTCACATAACCCGTAATTTATTCAAATTCGTGCAAATCATATGGTCTTGAGCTTTGGTGACGGAATTTTCTGGAGTTCCGCCCTACAACCCCAAGATCGGCATTGAGCCATCTCATGACTGAAAATTACTGTTCCGCGCCGGGTGGCGCATGCCAATTTCTAAAGGAAAGCAGCAGGATGCTGTCACGCCACAGAGGGCGTCACTTAAAAATCATGCCTGCTCGTCTTCTTTACCGTAGTAAAGCTTACCGAGCTGAATAAGAGGACGGCCCTGGGATTTGCGGTGCAGGTTGCTGTCACGCAGCGAATAGACGCAGCCACAGTATTCCTGTTGGTAGAACTGCTCGCGCTTGCTGATTTCAATCATGCGCGACGAACCTCCCTGCTTGCGCCAGTTATAGTCCCAGTACACTATTCCCTGATAGTGCGAGGCGGCCCGCTGTCCGCAGTCGTTGATTTGCTGCATATTCTTCCAGCGCGAAATGCCCAGCGAGCTACTGATCACGCAGAAGCCATTCTCAGCGGCGTATAGCGCAGTCCGTTCAAAGCGCATGTCAAAACACATGGTGCATCTAATACCGCGCTCAGGCTCCCATTCCATGCCTTTGGCGCGCTCAAACCAGTTATCCGTGTCGTAATCCGCGTCGATAAACGGAACACCGTGCTGTTCTGCAAAGCGAATATTCTCCTCTTTACGAAGCAGGTATTCTTTCTTCGGGTGAATGTTCGGGTTATAGAAGAAGATGGTGTAGTCGATTCCCGAGGCCTGGATCGCCTCCATAACCTCACCGGAACAGGGGGCGCAGCACGAGTGCAGTAGCAGTTTGTCTGCCCCGTTCGGGAGTTCCAGTTTAGGGCGTTTTAAATCAGCGCTGGTCATTAATTTATTCGTTAGGGTAATGATAATTGATGAAAGTGTAGCATTAGAGGCGAACTATCGGGAATAGTGACAAGCCTCGTACACATTCCACAATCTCCGCTCCTGGCACTCACCTGACACTCACGCGCACAGGTCCAATCTGTTCCTTCCAGCCATAATGCTTTTTGTTATGATCCAAATGGCCTGACGACTGCGCTTCAATGTCCGAAACAGACCGGTTACGGACACCACCTGCGATACATGTCCAAAACTTAGTGAAAACAGTTTTGGACATGCGCTATAATTCGGACACCCATTTCGTACGGAAAACCACTCAATGTCACGAGTTTTTGCATACTGCCGGGTTTCCACCCTTGAACAGACAACTGAAAATCAGCGCCGGGAAATTGAAGCGGCCGGGTTTGCCGTTCAACCCCGGCGCATGACTGAGGAGCAAATCAGCGGTTCGGTGGCCGCAGGTGAACGGCCCGGTTTTGCCCGGTTACTCGATCGCATGGAAAATGGCGATGTGCTGATTGTGACCAAGCTTGATCGCCTGGGCCGTGACGCAATGGACGTGCGTAAGACAGTGGAGCAGCTGGCATTGTCCGGTATTCGCGTTCACTGCCTCGCCCTGGGCGGCGTGGACCTGACCAGTGCGGCCGGAAAGATGACCATGCAGATTATTTCGGCCGTTGCTGAGTTTGAGAAAGACCTGCTGATTGAGCGCACGCATTCAGGTCTGGTGAGGGCCAGAGCAGCGGGCAAACGGTTTGGCCGCCCCCCGGCGCTCAACCAGGAACAGCGGCAGGCAGCGCTTGAAATGCTGAGGACGGGTACCCGTATCAGCGCCGTTGCCCGCGAGCTGGGTACCTCACGACAGACCATCATGCGCCTGCGTGACGATGCGGTCAGTCCGGAGTGACCAGAGAGGTGGGGGAGGGGGGCTGACCAGGCCGATAGGTACATTCAGGCCACACGTACACCCCCATGATGTCCGCTTACAGCGGCCTGTGATAACATGCCCGGGTCATATTTCAGAGCCAGGGCTGATGAAGAAGAAAAGCACAACCACACCTCATGACGCCACGTTCCGGCAGTTTCTGACTCAGCCGGATATCGCACGTGATTTTATGGAAATCCACCTGCCGGCAGAGCTGCGCGCCATCTGCGATCTCAGCACGCTGAAGCTGGAATCCGGCTCTTTCGTCGAGGACGATCTCCGTCAGTACTTCAGCGACGTTCTTTACAGCCTGAAAACCGCTGTCGGTGATGGCTACGTTCACGTCCTCATCGAGCATCAGTCTTCGCCCGACAGGCATATGGCTTTTCGTCTGGTCCGCTATGCGGTGGCAGCCATGCAGCGCCACCTGGAGGCGGGGCATAAAAAACTGCCCCTGGTGATACCGGTGTTGTTCTATACGGGTAAACGCAGCCCGTATCCTTATTCCACCCGGTGGCTGGATGAGTTTGACGACCCGGAGCTGGCAGGCAGACTCTACGGTGGTGCCTTCCCGCTGGTTGACGTTACAGTGATCCCGGATGACGAAATAGCAGACCACCGCAGTATGGCCGCCCTGACCCTGCTGCAGAAACATATTCACCACCGGGACCTGGCAGAACTGGTTGAACGGCTGGCACCCATTTTACTGGCCGGATACCTGTCTTCATCGCAGGTGATATCGCTGGTACACTATATCGTGCAGGCTGGCGAAACGTCCGACGCTGAAGCCTTTGTACGCGAACTGGCACAGCGTGTGCCGCAACACGGAGACGCACTCATGACCATTGCACAACAGCTTGAACAGAAGGGCATCGAGAAGGGCAGAGCAGAGGGTATTCAGCTCGGCGAACAACGTGGAATTAAAAAAGGACGTTCAGAGGGGGAGCGCCAGGCAACCCTTAAAATAGCCCGTACCATGCTACAGAACGGCATTGACCGCAGTTCCGTCATAAAAATGACAGGTCTGACTGAAGACGACCTGGCGCAACTCCGCCACTAATCATCCTTTTCTGACACTCCCTGTCTGGCTATCAGCGTAAACTGGTGAGGCAGGGAGTCATCCTGTGCTGACTCTGCCTGCCACACTCGTTAAGCAGCGCCACCACGCCATCAACGTTGCCCGTCAGATGTGCTGTCAGCGGGTTTATCTGCCGGCCCTTGTCGTCAAAGGCCATATCGAGGCTGGTGCGTGACAGGTAAATGCCGTTCACACCGTCACTGAGCGCCACAGCATATCTGTCTGACCACTCCCTGTCGCCCAGCAGGCGGTAAGTCCATTGCATGCCTTTGGCCGTCTGTAAGCGTCACATCTAGACCGTCTGTGCAGCGGGCTCCGGTTCCGGGAAAATAGTGTCCATTATATTTTTTTAATGGACACTACCGCGTGAAACACCGGACATGGCTCCTTGAGGTACTTCGCCTCCACTTTGAAGAACAACTGCCGCGTATCGAGGCCGGACGCAGGCTGGGTATCCCCAAAACCACGGCCTGCGATCTCTTTGTTCGCTTCAGGAAAGCTGGTCTCTCCTGGCCCCTGCCGCCACGAATAAACGCCAAAAATCTGGATAAGCGCCTTTACCGACAGGCATCACGAAAATCGTCCGTTCTTCCCGCAGCCCCTGCACCCTGCGAAATCCCGGTTGCCCGTAAACGGCCCCGCCGGCCCAACTTCCCCCGCGCCTTCAAAATCGCCATGGTGGAGCAGTCGATGCAGCCCGGCGTCAGCGTGGCTCAGCGTGCCCGCGAAAATAACATTAATGACAATCTCCTGTTCAACTGGCGACGTCGTTATCAGCAGGAGCTGTCAGGGACTCCGGCCAGCACGCCAGCACTGAGCCCCGTGACGCTGGCCGCTACCGAAATACCGGTAAGTCCGCTGGCACCATCTGCGAAAGAGTCTCCCTGCTGTGAGCTGGTCCTGCCCGCCGGCACACTACGCATCGTCGGAAAACTGACACCGGAGCTGCTGCAGACGCTCATCCGGGAAATGCAGGGAGGGGGTCTGTGATATCACTCCCCGCGGGCTCACGCATCTGGCTGGTTGCCGGCGTGACGGATATGCGCTGCAGCTTCAACGGGCTGGCGTCGAAGGTGCAGAACGCGCTGCGGGATGACCCGTTCAGCGGGCATCTGTTCATCTTCCGCGGCCGTCGCGGCGACATGATAAAGGTGCTGTGGGCGGACCGGGACGGCCTGTGCCTGTTCACCAAACGGCTGGAGCGGGGGCGCTTCGTGTGGCCGGTGACCCGCGACGGTAAGGTGCACCTGACGCCGGCGCAGCTGTCGATGCTGCTGGAAGGCATTAACTGGCAGCATCCGCAGCGGACGGAACGCCCTGGCCTGCGGGTATAACCTGCGCTAAAGTGGGCTCATGGACACCTCCTACCCCGATGAAAACGCCCGGCTCAGGGCACAGCTGCAGGAGCAGCAAACGACCATCCGCAAAATGGCGGAGTATAACCGCCTGCTCTCGCAGCGGGTGGCGGCGTACGCCAGCGAAATCAACCGGCTGAAGGCGCTGGTTGCTAAATTGCAGCGCATGCAGTTCGGCAAAAGCTCCGAAAAGCTGCGTGAGAAAACAGCGCGCCAGGTCCGAGAGGCGGAGGAGCGCATCGGCGCCCTGCAGGAGGAGATGGCGGTGGTGCTGGGTGAGCAGCACGACCCGGTACTCCCGCAGCCGCTGCGCCAGTCTTCCGCCCGCAAGCCGCTACCCGCCTCGCTTCCCCGCGAAACCCGCTCGCTGCCGCCGGCAGAAACCGCCTGCCCGGAATGCGGCGGCGAGTTCACTGCGCTGGGCTGCGACGCGTCGGAGCAGCTGGAGCTCATCAGCAGCGCCTTCAGGGTTATCGAAACGCAGCGGCCGAAGCTGGCCTGCTGCAGCTGTGACCACATCGCACAGGCCCCCGCGCCGTCAAAACCCATCGAGCGCAGCTACGCAGGCCCCGGCCTGCTGGCCCGCATCGTCACGTCGAAGTTCGCAGAGCACACGCCGCACTACCGCCAGTCGGAAATATACCGCCGTCAGGGCGTGGAGCTGAGCCGGGCGACGCTGGGGCGCTGGTCCGGTGCGGTCAGTGAGCTGCTGGAGCCGCTGTACGACCTGCTGCGTCAGTACGTGCTGATGCCGGGTAAGGTGCACACCGACGATATCCCTGTGCCGGTGCAGGAGCCGGGCAGCGGTAAAACGCGCACGGCGCGGCTGTGGGTCTACGTGCGGGATGACCGCAACGCCGGTTCGCAGCTGCCGCCCGCAGTGTGGTTCGCGTACTCGCCGGACCGCAGGGGAGTCCATCCACAGCAGCACCTTGCCGGATACGGCGGTATCCTGCAGGCGGACGCGTACGGCGGCTATAACGCGCTGTACGATTTAGCCTGCCCTCTTGAGAAGTCTGAATACCCCACCCTAAGGGTGTTTGTTTTCAGTAGTTCTTTTCAGAGAGATATTTTGGGTGATTTTTTTCCCTGCCTGCATTGAGGGAATTTCAATCAGTCTGAACATAACTGACGCTATTAAGGTACTTACTACAACTGAGAGAAAAAAGACCAGCGGGCTTCCATTTTTTAAAATAGATGGAGGTAAAGCATTTTTTATAAAAAGCATCACCGGGTAATGCACCAGATACAGTGAATAAGAAATATCGCCCAGAAATGACAGCCCGCGAAAGTTTACAATTTTATGATGATAGCTCAGTGTAATAACTCCAGCCATAATTACCAGCGCAGGCCAGAAGCCACCGCTCATGCCGAAGACCTGCGGGCCAGTGATGAAAATATAGACAAAGGCTATAAAGAGTGCTCCCCATGCCAGTGTCCGCGTGAGACGAGAGTCACTGATTTTGTCATTCACCATGATTTCAGCCAGAAACATGCCTGCAATAAATTCCAAAACTACAGTATTACTGGCGATTTTAATCCAGGCCTGCCACCAGTGTGTCACAACAATTTCTGGTGAAATCTGGGATGAAAAGCTGAAACTGCCATTATAAAAGAGCTGAAATCCAAGCATTGAAGCCATAAAAATCAGCGCACAGATATAGCTGCGGTAGCGATAACTCATCCTCATAGAAAATGCAAAAACGGCGTAGAACATGACCTCATAAGACAACGTCCAGGGAGGGCCCAGCGGGCTATAACCAAACGCTGGCCCCTGCCTGCTGTAATCCTGAAGACAGAAATAAAGCACACATGACATCTGGCTGAGTGTCCGTTCATGATAAACAAAGACAAGCGAGGCAAGCCAGACCAGAAAAAGGGGGGGCCATAAGCGGAAAAATCGCTTGATTAAAAATGTATCGGATCCCTCAGGTGCCCGGTGGGTGATGAACGTCATAATGAAACCACTGACGATAAAGAAAATATCTACACCCAGTGCCCCAGGAATATGGGTTACCCAGTAATCACCAAGAAAAAAAGAATTATGGGCAATGACTACAAGCAATGCCGCCAGTCCGCGTATGTACTGAATAGCCTGGATCTTCACGATTCTATTCCTCTTTGTCAGTCGGCAAAAATTCAGAATTCCTTAATTTAGCAGTATGACTGCTGGCAGACGCCAACCGGGACTGGTGATGATAGTTAAGCATAACTGATAGTACAGGGGGAGTTGAGGTCACAAACCTTCGCTGACGCCCAGACTCGGTAATCCTTTGCAGTAATAACCGACTGTCGCGACTACCACTGATTTGCAGAAAAGCTGTTATGTGCATCTTCTTGTATACATATAAAACGAAATTTAGTGATAAACGCGCTATTTCACAGGTGCTCAGCCACGGTGAGGCAGGTCTAATCCTGGCAGGGTGGGAAGTTTTAGTCAATAAGCGGACCTTGTTATGGCTTGTCTGACTCACAAGGGGAACCCAGTAGCGTTCAATTTTCTTAATGTAAAATAACGGATGAAGTAAAGAGACATGGTGGTGGCTATTGTACTATCCGCTCTGTGGAAAACTGGATTCAAAAATACATAAGCATCAATACGGTTTTTTATGTGACGCTTACGCCTCACATCAACGCCGGTGCCGCCTGACGGCACGGCAGCTCGCACGGTGGCGCGTACCTCACCGTAGCGTTAACACACGCATAAAATGAGCACGCCTGCGACGTGAACCAGCTGACGCCGACGCCCTTTTCCTGTCCCCTGCCGACCTGTAGACTCTGCACCATGTATATTCCCCGACCGGCAAAGCTGCTATTCCAGCATAATGATGGCTGGAGCCGCTATCTCGACAAACACGGCGACGCCCTCAGCGACTGGGCCAGACTTGCCGTCGAGCGCATGCTCGCCTGCGGCATGGGCGTTCGCCGCTACTGCTGTGCCTCGCCGGGCTGTACCCACTCCCGCTTTTTCTGCCAGAGCTGCAAGTCAAAGGCATGCAGCGCCTGCGGCATGAAGTCTACTGAGCAGCAGCACATTCTGCCCGACTGCGAATGGCAACACATCACTTTTACCATGCCACACCTGCTCTGGCCGTTCTTTAACAACAACTGGCCCCTGCTCAATGACCTGTTTCGCTGTGCCACCCACACCGTGCTGAAGTGGGCACATACACAGGGCATTGAGGTCGGCATATTCTGCGCCCTGCACACATATGATCGCCAGCTCAATAAGCACCCGCACATCCACTTCCCCGTCATCCGCGACGGCCTCGACATCAAGCACGGCACCAGGCGGCAGCTGTTCATTAAAAAGAAAGAGGTAGAGAATATCTGGCTCAACGCCGTGGTTTACCTGCTGCACGATAACTACGCGCAAATCAACCCCGTCACCCTGCCGGGCCTCGGCCATATCCGCAACGAGGACCTCTGGCATCGCTACCTGCATGCCCAGTATCGCCGTTCATGGAAGGTCCACTCCGCCAAAAAGACCCGCGAGGCCTGGCGCAGCATGAAATACCTGGGCCGTTATTTGAAGCTCTCGCAGGTAGCCGCTTCTCAGTTGCGTTAACACCGCGGCGCCATGGTGCATCAATATTACGTTCACCGCACGCAACAGCACGAAAGCCAAAGAATCAGCCAGGAGGAGATGCTTCATCGGTACGTCAGCCATATCCCGGCGCGGCATTTTAAAATGGTGCGGTACTACGGTTTTTTAGCCAACCGCAAGCGGGGCACGCTGCTTCCGAAGGTCTACGAAGCGCTGGAGGTGACGGTACGGGAGAAACCGCAGATGCCGGGATTAGCGGTGCTGATGAAAGGCTTCCTGGGTACGGATCCTTACCAGTACATCCTCTGCAAAGGTCGGCTGCGTTTTACCGGTGCTGTGGCAGGAGAGCACGCTACCAAACTGCTCTCTGACAGGCTGTAATCAGATGGCGAAAAAAAGATGGCTGCGGATGCCTGCTTTGGGTTGGGGCGCCTGAAAAGCAGGCTTTAGGTTAAAAAAACACCAAGGCGTGTGTTTTTACACATAAACCATAGCAATGCCTACCCGACAGGGGATACAGGGCGCTACCGTTTATGGTAATTCGCTCTCAAAAGAAACGATCCAATCTCCTAACCATGAACCGGAGTCTGCTGCACAGACGGTCTAAATGAGAAGCTTACTTTCCAGCTGTCCGGGTGGATCCTGAAGTTCTCGCCCTAGGGAACACGTTGCTCCCCCAGATACTTCCTGATGCTGGCGTCGCGGGCGGCTTAAGCCCCTTTACTCAGGACTGATGCGATGTAATAAGGGCTCCTGGGAGACTTTTCGCCAAAATAACGGGATTTCAGGTCATAAAAGTGGCGCTGCTGTGCAGCGGTATCCATAACGGGAACATGCCTGTCCGGGCCGTGAGGGAACCATTTATCAACGGACTGCGGGTAGCTTCCCAGCAGGAACAGAGTTTTGGTCGGGTCAATATAGTCTGACGGCACATGGCCGGCAGTCGTCACGTCATTTAATCCCGGCCTGTGCGGAGCAGTGTGGCATGCCGATAACAGCAGGAGAACCATCAGGCAAAGAGGCTTTATTCCTTCCGGTATCTGGATTCTTTTCATACCACAATTCCGGTAATGGGCGGGGCACTCAGCCCGCAGCACGACGATGCCCGGTTTCGCGCGCATGTATTCCAGAAACGGCGAATCCACCACTTTTCTGTTTGCTGCCAGTGAGGAGGAATTCCTGAACCATACCTGCCCGTCGTGGCGGACCACAATACCCACATGCGAAACGTCCAGCCCTTCAAGTGGAGAGTAGATGCCGACATAATCTCCGGTTTTCAGACGGTCCAGCACCTGCTGACTGATGGTGTTTCCGGGAATGTAATTTATTTTACGGGGATGAATGCCCAGCCCCGGGATATACTCCCCCCGTCCGGTTTACGGTTAAGCTGTTTGTCCGCCACGGCATAGTCAGGGCTGATATCCGGTGTGACATCCCGGGCATTGCGTGGTGCGGTGGTGAACCAGTCGGAGAAGAAGTGCCGGCGGCTGAGGTAGTCAACGTTCCCCCCCGGTGTAACGAACCTCTGTAAGATTATGCAGGAACGATTTATGGTCATGGCTGCGGGTCAGGGCCTCGACGTAATCTGCCAGGGTAAAGCAGTCCATACCGTTGAAATTCACGACAAGCGCTTCGGGGGTACCGGGCCCGCCGATGAGCGTATCAGCCTGGTAAGGCGTACCGAGAAAAGCAGATGACACGCGGTTGATAACTTCCCCGTGATTTTCACCTGAAGAAGAGATGACATCCGAGTGAATAATCTGGTTTACTTTTTCTGCCGTAACGCTGTCCATGATAGTCTGATATTTTTCTGTACCGGGTGCGGCACAGGCCGTCAGATACGCCGACATAAATAATACCGGCCATACTTTTACTTTCACAATCATCTTCCTTAAAGGTAAAAATTCCACCTGTACCTTTAAGGAAGATGACTGTAATAAACACAAAAAATCGCCATCGGTTGATTTCCGGTTGAAAATAAGGAACCGGATGATGCGGAATGTGAAGGCCATCACGCGACCTGACTCTCTTTCGTTTTTGCTGGGTTATCCTGTGGTCTGAGCGCTCAGTGATGCCTGACTGCGAGTAGGTGTCGGAAATTTCGGCGGTTCCCGCGTAGAACCCCTGTCTGAATGAAACGCTGCCCCTTAAACATTGAATCATGGTTTTAAGATCTTAATTCGTATAAATTACAGTTTAAGATTATAGCCTTATAAAGTGCTTTGATATCATCCTGTGCGATAATGATTATTTGGATAGAAATTCCGTTATCGCTATCAGTACCGTTTAATCTCCGAACATATCACTGAAATTGCTTATATTAAGAACTGGTTCGCATGAGAATTGTCTTATGTTTCCTTAACGATTCTTGGGATAGATGATGAAAGTAAGTCGTAGAGCGGCCTTGATTATTATGTTGATTTTTTGCGGTCTGGCATGGGGTGGTATTTTCGCCGCGTTCGTTTATGGGGCGCAGCCTGCTCAGAGAAGGCCTTCGCAGCCCGCCGAAAGAAGTAGTGAAATCATTCAGGAAAAAATAAAAATCTCTTGACTTGAACGACAAGCAGTGAAATTTTCTGAAGCCACTAATAGAAAGTAATAAGAAGAATGCACAGATTAAGTAGCCGGTTTGGGACCAGTACACTGATACGCAAGCCAAAGGTCTGGAAATGGGCACTGTTGCAAAGATAGTGATGAGTTAGCCTGTCGTGTTAATGAAAGGTCTTATCTTTCAAAGACTCTGCTCACCAGACGCATCTCGCCCAGGGGATGCCCAAAATAAAATGAGTCGGCCTGACCTCTACGTAGCGCCCGCATCACTTCAATCCCTTTGATTGTGGCATAAGCCGTCTCATTGATTTGAAGCCCAGCGTGGCGTTGATTATCCGTTTCAGTTTGCCATGATCGCACTCGATTATATTATTCCGGTACTTTATCTGCCGGTGCTGCACATGCTGCGGACATTTACCTTCCCGCTTCAGCAAGCCTAGCGCCCGCCCATACGTCGGGGCTTTATCCGTGTTGATCAACCGTGGAATTTGACGGCGCTTCGTATTGTTCAGAAGTTTACCCATAAAGCGATATGCGGCTTTAGTGTTACGGCGTGAAGACAGGTAAAAGTCGATGGTGCAGCCCCTGCTGTCGACGGCGCGGTACAGGTAAGCCCAGCGTCCGTTGACCTTCACTTAGGTTTCATCGAGATGCCATGAGCCAAAACCGGAAGGCTGGCGACAGTACCAGCGCAGCCGTTTTCCCATCTCAGGTGCATAACGCTGAACCCAGTGATAAATCGTGGTGTGATCGACATATAACCCTCGCTCAGCCAGCATTTCCTGCAGCTCACGATAACTGATATTAGACGTCAACTACCTTGGCCGATACGCGTCAACTACTCTGGCCGCCTTTGAGTTATTTCTTAGCTGACTGCTGGGTGACTGCTTTTGATGTTTTCTTTCTGTAACTTTATCCTGTAACTTCGAAGAGGTACCCGTGGTGGATCAGCCTGTCCGCCGCTGCCACCGCCATTGTTTCGTCTACGAAGATACTGCCCCATGTGCTGAACGGATGGTTACTTGTGATGATCAGACTTCCTCTTTCGTACCGGTGCGCGATAAGTTCGAACAGCACGCCCGTTTCCGCATTATCCCGTTTGACATAACCCAGGTCGTCTATCACTATCACCCGGTAGCGATCCAGCTTCAGAAGCATCTCGTTCAGCCTCAGCAACGACCGGGCTTTACGCAGCTCCTGCAACAACTCGCCGGCGCTGTAGAACCGGACCCGGTAACCCTGGCTCACTACGCCGTCCGCGATCGCTGCGGCAAGGTGGCTCTTGCCCAGACCGCTGGCACCGAACAGCAGGACATTCTCCCCGCTGTCCACCCAGTCCGTTGTTTCACACAGCTGACGCACTTGTGCGGCATTCAGCTCCGGGACTTGGCCGAACTCATATTCGGCCAGCATTTTCCCCACTGGCAACCGCGCATCCTTTATATATCGCCGCAGCCGTTCGCTTTCCCTGTGCGTCGCCTCTTCACTGCAGAGTGACAGCAGATAACGCGAAGGGGTCCACCCTTCGGCCAGCGCGCGTTTCTCCTGGCTGTGCCACTCGGTGGCTATGCGCGTCAGACGTAACCTTCTGAGCAACCTTTCAAGCGTATGGATATCGGTCATTGCAGGCCTCCTTTACGCATCAGGTTGTCATAACCCTGCAGGCTGTGCTGAAACAGTTTCCCGTCCGGCAGCGGGCGTTTATCCTTCACGCCCAGCCAGTTGAGCAGCTTCTGCAGATCCGGCTCTCCCGGCTCCAGCAGCAGGTGGTTCAGCCCCTTCGCGACCGCTGAGATGTCTTCCCGCTCTGCCGCCAGCTTCAGGGCATCAACCATCAGGCGACTCGCCAGCTGAGGGGCAAGACGTGAACACATCCGCTGCCACAGCTGCCGCCATTCATTATCTGGCAGGATGTCGTTACGCAGTGTGGCGTGGTAGAACGCCCCGGGTTTCATGACAAGACTACAGATCACGTGCCGGAAGTTGATACTGCGCGCCCGCCGTTTACCTTTCGGTGCCCGGACCCGCTGACAGCTCATTACTTCATCGCTGCCAACGTAACAACTCAGTCTGTCATCCCACAGACGAACCTTCAGCATCTGCCCGATAAGTCTGGATGGCACGCTGTACACAACGTGCCGGACGTTGATGGTACTACTGCTGCTGACCCGGACAGACAACTCTTCGTAGTCAGCACACCGCCGCTGAGGAAGGGGCTCAGAAGTGCCAGTTCCTGACGGACCAGATCCTGATTGCGCTGGTTATGACGCAGCACCTGCTGTGTAACGAACTGACGATATTCATTCAGGGAACCGAAGTCGTTATTTCCGCGCAGCAGCAGGGCCTGCCGTATACGCTCCTTGAGGTGTCCGTGAGCCGACTCCACTGAACCATTCTCATGGCCCCGTCCGCTGTTATTGCGGGAAGGAGTCATGCCGTAGTGTTCACACAACCCGGCATAGCGCGCTGTCTGGTCCCGGTGGTCTTCATCGCTCAGGTTTTTCCATGCTGCGGCCAGACTGTCTGTACGGTGCTCTGCTGGTACACCACCCAGCTGACCCAGCGCCTCATGTAGTCCTTCGGCCGGAGCGGTGAAGCTCTCGCCGCCGGTGACAACCCGCATCCAGCTCCAGCGACTCCATTCAAGACGGAAGTGGAAGAACTTGTGTTCCAGCGGGCAGCCGTTAATAGTGATAACCGTGCCTTTCAGCTGGGTAAAATCTGACAGCGCCCGCATTCCCGGTTGATGCTCCTGGCGGAACATGATATCCCGTTCCTCACCGTGGCAGGCTTTCCAGGTACGGATACGGCGCTGCAGCGTCCGGCGCACCTTATCGGGGTACTGGCCCGGATATTAATCCTGCAGATATTCGAGAACCGTTGTCGGCGAGATCTTCGGACGGGAAACGAGTAAAGGAAGCACATCACTGAGCCAGACCGCTTCCAGAGGATCCTGACGTGTCCGCCAGTGTTGCTCACCTGATGATTGCCATTGCCCTTTTTCAATACGTCGTCCGTAGCGAACAGAAATGCCGGTGGTGGCCGCAGCGGCTTCCTGCGTAAGACCTTTATTACGTTGAGCCATGTAAAAACTGACCTGCCTGGTATTTAGCGTCACAACCTCTCCCTGGAAAGAAGAAACAGGACGCTCAGATTACAAACAGGCCAGAGTAATTGTCGCGATGCGGACGGGGTAATTGTCGCCTAATAAACTGATGCCATATTTTTAGTACCAGCGGACGGCCCTCAGGATAATATCGCGCCCCAAATGACGGCCCTTGAATGGGTTCATGTGCTACTCCTTCAGCTAAACAGTGACATCAGTCTACCATCGCCAGATCTTTGCAACAGTGCCGTTTTTATCATCTCTAGGTTTGACGTTTAACCGAATCATATAGTTTGTCAGGGGGGGGGTAGATCAGCAAATTTGACCAAAGTTCGATCTACCCAGCAAAGCCTTTTCAGTAGCGAAAATCAGCAGATCGGTTTTTACATTTTGGAAAATTTGTTTCCATCATTAGGTTGTTCATTTTTTTAAATTTCCATTTATAATAAGCATAAGAAGATTCATTAAAAATTTATGATTTTTATAACTAGTTATTAAATAAACCGCACAGATAGGGGGTGTGGTTTTTTCTTTGAGAAAAGGGGTTAGAGCTTGAAAAGATATATAATATTTCTATTGACTGCGTTTTTTTGCACATATGCCAGCGCTGCAATTAGTATCTACCCTATAGAGGTTAGTGTTGGGAATTCAGGGGCTTCGAAAATTGAAGTTATGTCGCAATCGGATAAAGTCGCTTTTGTTAAGGTGGTTGTTAAGAAGATAGTAAATGCAGGTACGCCTCTCGAAAAAGAAATAGATGTTGACGCGCCGGATGAATCAGGATTGATTGCAACACCAATGAAACTGGCTGTAACAGCAGGTGCTACTCGCGTAGTACGGTTAGTTAATCTTAACCCTCCTGAAAAGGAGTCAACATGGCGCGTGTATTTTGAGGAAGTTAATGCGGAAGAATATGAATCCGGGCTTGGACAAGTTAAAAAAATAAAAAGGATGCTAGCGTTAGTGTTAATATAATTTGGGGAGCGCTAGTTCATCTATTGCCTTCAGTCCAGACAACTAAGTTGGACTTAAATGAGAAAACGTTTGAGTTTACAAATACTGGTACTGTGAGAATCGCACTCAACGAAATCGGTGAGTGTACATCCGAAAAAGATTGTAACTGGAGTAAAATTGGAGGGACAATTTACCCTGGGTCGAGAATGAAAATTAAGTCATTCATTTACCACCCAGAAAAAAATTATAGGATTAAAATAAAGAACCTCATCAATGGTAAGGTTGATGAGATTCCGGTAAATATTATTCGAGGTTAAATATCCTAAATTTAGGATTCCTCACCATTAAGAAAATTAAATATCAAGGAGATTTTTAATGAAAATTAATTTCACTTCATTGTGCGTTGTCGGGATGATTTTCACTTCAGCTGCCCACGCTTATCAGGCTGACATCACTGTAACCTCCACTATTGATCCAACTGCCGGTATAACTATGTCCGACGGCAGTGCACTACCTAAATCAATTGATATGAATTATACGCCGGGTAAAGGTTTAAATTCTTATAGCGATCAAGTAAAACTCTGGACAAATGGCGACTATGATATGAAGGTGCGCTTAGCAAACACTCCACAGTTGATGGATGTTAGTGGAATTAATACCATTCCACTCATGGTTAAACTTAATAACACAGAACTTAACACTACTGATACAACCTATAATTTTAGTCAATTGTTCCCAAGTGGTAATATCGACCAGGGTTCTAACTCTATGCCGTTGCTTATTAAGCAGGCGAATGCCACTCAGGCTTTTGTTGCAGGTAATTACTCAGGAATGGTGAGCATGGTTATTTCTCAAGCGACTACGAAAGATGGAAAGTAAATAATTTTTCCAACCTATCCTTATAAGGCGGCCCCACCGCCTTTTTTATGTGTGGTTTATAAAGTGAAAGCAACTAAGTCTTTTTGTTCAATTCTCGCTGGGTGTGTTTTTTTTAATTACCAAGTGGCTGCTGAGATGAAGGTGCCAAAAGGATTTGAAGCTCTTGCGAAAGGTCAAGAACAGTGGGTAGCTGTCTCATTATATAATGAAAACTTAGGGGTATATAAAGCAAAAGTAAGTCTTGAAAATGTTGTTTTTTTACAGCCTGAGTTGCTGAGAAGAAAAATAGAAAGTAAACTTGGCTCGTCGGAATCGCTTGCAAATTTGCTTTCAAGTGGCCTGGCAACTTTTTTAGATAGGCACGACAGTCTGTTATGTTCCAACAATAATGGTGCCGCTGGGTGTGGGTATATAGACCCAAAGACAGTTGCTATAATTTATGATGAGAGCAATGATTCAGCACAGCTATTCCTCCCTGGGAAATACATTACTAGTTCCGTAAAGCAGGATTCATATTTTTCAAATGCAGAAGAAAGCCACAACGGATTTATACATCAACAAAGTATTAATATTGTTGGTGATAAAAGCTCTCAGTCTCTATCATTGCAAGGAAACGGTACTATCGGACTTGCGGATGCTGCCTTTGGTAATATCGATTGGTCTTACAATGATCAGAGGTACAGGTCACAAAAAAATACGTCATTTATTATAAATAATGCATACATAAGACAAGACCTGTGGAGCAAAATATATTTGCAAGCTGGCAGCATGGATTCTCGCGATATATTTAGCAATGCAGGAGGTCGCATTAATCTTAACCAGCTTCAGCTTAATAAGCTTTATGGTGTTCGGATTGGATCAACTCAAGCATGGATAAATAAAGATAAAAATAATTCAGGCACCCCGCTGATGGTTTCTTTGTCAAATGATTCTCGAGTAGACGCATACAGAGGCGACCAGTTGCTAGGAAGCTTTTACTTTCATGCGGGCCTGCAAAAAATAGATACTAGTAATTTCCCTTCAGGCAGTTATTCGGTATCTCTAAGAATTTATGTCAACAATCAATTGGTAAGAACACAAAACACCCCTTTTAGCAGCATTGAAGTTTCTGGAGAAAATGACTTTAGATGGTTCATGCAAGCCGGTAGATTAGCCAAAGGCTTTAGTAATCCGGATAGTGAAAAAGATCAAATTATCGCTGCTGGTGCTCGACTCCCTTTAACAAAGAGTCTGGCACTTACTGCTGGGGCTACTTTGCTAAAAGGAGTAAATTATACTGAAGGAGCATTAGATTGGAGTCATGGTTTTGACTCTGGGCTACTTGATGGTGTAATGACTGCTCGGACAAGCTATCTACATGGAAGCGATGGCTCTTCTGGAAACGTGCAGCAACTGAGTTATAACGATGGTTTTTCGCTGAGTCTTTATAGAACTTCGATGACAACCCCCGAATGTGGCCGTGCTAGAAGTAGCCAGAGCAGAAGTGGTTGTAGCACCGACACAAACGTAACGTTTTCTATCCCTGTAAAGGGATGGACTGCTAGCCTAGGTTATACTGATAGCAAGAGTGAAGGACACTATGGTTACTTGGGGCTGTTAGACTCAAATGATCCAAGATACGGCCATGGTGCCCCTTGGGAAATGGTTTATACCACACGCTCCAGAAGCCGTGCTTGGCAGGCTGGTATAAGTAAATCATTCCTCTGGAATGGGCTAAACATTGGTACAAGCATTAATACTTTCATGCGGAAGGATAATAGTTATCTAGGTGATGACAAAGGTGGATTTATAACTCTTAATTTGAGCACTGCCAGTGCTAAGTCAAGTACTTCGCTCAATTCCACTTGGAATGGTAGTCGTCATACTAAAAGTCAGCTAGGATATGGTGTTAGTTATAGTCAGTATAATAATGAGAATAGAGACAATGAGGTCGGTGCTTCAATAAATGGTATCAATACGGGCAGTATTGATACCTTAATTTATAAACAAGCAGGTGGTCAGTACGGTCGAGGAACTTTGACGCTAAGTGATTCTTATAACGCTAGTGAAAGTTCACATACCCCTAGTGTAAGCGCCAACTATAACTCTGCTGTTGCTATTGACCGCGATGGACTTTTTTGGGGACGTTGGGCTAATGGTCTTCCATCAGCGGCTGTAACATTTGGGGTGGACGCCGTTGACAATAGCAAATCATCGCTGGTTAATGTAGGTGTTGATGGCAGCGGTCAAGCTGACGTTGGTGGGAATAGTCGCGCATTATTTACTGTGCCCGGCTATCAGCAGACTAATCTAACAGTGCAGGAATCGCAAGAAACGAGTAAGGGTATCAGTAGTGAAATCATCCAGGGTGCAGGATCAAGAAAACTATTTATGATTCCTGGTAAGGTTTTTGATAAAAAGATTAATGTCCAGAATAACTATACTTGGCTTGGTAGAATGATTGATAGTAGTTATCTCCCTCTAGATAACGCTATTCCTCTGAATGTGAAGTCGTGGAGCCCATTAGGCAATGGCGGATTCTCGCTTGAGACGACTCATCAACTCCAATCACTATATCTTATGCGAAATTCAGAGTATCTAGAGTGCCCGGTAAAGACTATAAAGATTCGTGATGCGGTGCATTGGGTAGGAACAATTACGTGCGCATCTGTTACGCTTGCCAATTTGCCCGCTGCAGAAAAGAAACAGGTTAAACTGATGACTGCTGGAGTAAGTAATTTTAAAGATGAAATGGCTTTAACCAATAATACCAAAATTTCAGAATAATAAGCGTTGCTCTGTAATTCTCTTATGCCAGATTTTTAATAAGCTATTATTTTTTATTTGTTAACGTCAAGTTTGCAACGTACACTGTTGAGTGAAGTTCGTGGCTATGTGTTGTAATCTTAAAACGAACCTGTAAGCTGAACATACGTCAAACTAATCTTAAGGCAAGATTCATGTACAAATGCAACTATTTTATTAGATTTTTACAAAATAAATCCAATGGGTATGTTATTTTTTACTTGTCTTTTTTAATACTTTCTGGGTGTGTTTCTTCTGGTGAAAACAAACGAGCCTTACATCCCCATCAGGAAATCGTGCCATATATGGATCCTAAAATTGTAAAGAAAGAAGCTGATACTGATATGACACAGCAGAGCGTGAAAGCAAACCTTCAACAAGAGATGTTAGACCGGTGTGAAAAAGAACTTGACGCGTTGAAGACGGTAAGCCCGGAAAACTATAGAAGTCGTATGACAGCTTTTTCTGAGTTAATGGCGGCAGCTAATCAATATGCTACCATACGTAATGAAATGGATGAAAGGACTACTTCTACTGTTGATGCACTCTATCAATACCGTACGTCCAGGATTTGTGCTGGTATTTCATGGATTCTACTTAAAGCTTTGTCTGAGAACGGAGAAGGGCATAGATGAGCCCGATTCTGTTTGTCACCCGTCTTCATAAACCCGCGCTTATTTTCATATTAGTGATGCCTGTTCTATGTGTAGCAGCAGATGAGCCACCACCTTTTTTGCGGTTCGCACCGGAGTGGCTAGATAAACATGTGTCAAAGTCCGATCATACGAGAGGCGGCAAAGCCAAGGAAGCCAAGGAAGCCAAGGAAGCCAAGGAAGCCAAGGAAGCCAAGGAAGCCAAGGAAGCCAAGGAAGCCAAGGAAGCCAAGGAAGCCAAGGAAGCCAAGGAAGCCAAGGAAGCCAAGGAAGCCAAGGAAGCCAAGGAAGCTAAGGAAGCCAAGGAAGCCAAGGAAGCTAAGGAAGCTAAGGAAGCTAAGGAAGCTAAGGAAGCTAAGGAAGCTAAGGAAGCTAAGGAAGCTAAGGAAGCTAAGGAAGCTAAGGAAGCTAAGGAAGCTAAGGAAGCTAAGGAAGCTAAGGAAGCTAAGGAAGCTAAGATTAATAATCATCCAGCGATATCAGAAGATTATAATGGTGATTCTGAGAATAAGAGAATAACTGCCCATAGTCCTTTGGAAAGTAGATGGGATAAAGATCATAATATTTTATTGGAGACAGCCAAGAGCAACACGGTTGCCTGTGAGGCAGCGATGCATGAGCGAGATGACCTGAGAAAAAGGCTGACTACTTTGCATGCCAGACCAACTACCTCGCCATGCGTGCCTTCTGAGCTCACACTGGTAAATAAACTTGCAGATATTGAAGCATCTAAAAAATCTCTCCTCAGTCAGTATGAGGAAAATAAAAAGATGCTTGCCTCTGCACGATCGATCAATGTAGCTACTGCCGCAGAGCTTGCTAATACAAAGGCAGAAGTCGTGCGCTTAAACATAGCATTAAAAGTGAGTGCACTTCAGTCTGACCTCACCAACTCAAAATTAGCAGCGGTTAACGTCTTGCAGACGAATAATCAGAAGGAAATTGAACGCTTAACTCAAGCTGAAGTTTTTTCTCGCAATCAGTTGGCTGGCCTACAACAAAAAATGGCTGCTGAGCAGCGCTTAAAACCCGACATCGTTAACTCCAATTCAGATACTACAAGGGAGAATTCCTCTCCTTCAATTCATCCTGAAACTACTCAAATTGGTCCAGAAAGTGTATCAAGAGGTAGTCGAGACGTGAAGGAAATCAGCGTGCCTTTACCGGACGCGGGCTTGAAAAACGGGCAACAGCCATCAGGGGATTATGCTGCAGGAGCTGCTATGGGGTATGACGCCTCAGCAGCACTAGAAATGAACAGGATGCTCGGAATTGACGCTAACATTAATGATTTGGTTAGCGGCTTTAGCGATGCGCTAACGCATAAAGTTAGATACACCGAACCGCAGATGTCAGATGCACATGCTAATCTCAGCAAAAAAATTCTAGCGGCCAGAGACCATATTATTAAGTTGCAGAGTGATGCGGGTAGAAAAGCAATGGAGCTTTTTCGGCTCCAGCCTGGGGCGACCAAGGATCCTCAAGGATTTTGGTACAAGATAGAGAAATCTGAAGGGACAACATCTGACCTGAAAAGCAAAGTTAATGTATCTATTAAAATACGTTCAGCTAACGGTGATTTAATTCGTGAAATTGTCGCCGAAAATAAAAGAATAGTGGATTTTCCACCGCTATTTCGCAATGTTTTGGCTAAAATAGGTAAGTCCGGTTCCGCTTCCTTTCTCGTCCCACCTGCGCTTGCATATGGTGACGAAGGATTATCGCCTAATATCCCACCTGGAGCTACCTTACTCTATCAGATTACAACTGGTATGGGTTACAAAATTATAGATGATCACTCTACCCTGATGAAGAGCCAGCAATATTTCGATAAGTTTATTCATCAAGGAGAGGTAAAGAAGGCCCCTTCGGGATTTTGGTATCAGATTATAAAGCAAGGAAGTGGTAAGTCCTTAAATAATCGTGATAAGGTAACCAGTGTTATGCGAGAGAGTGTAGCAGGCGGCGCCGTGATTAATGACATGGTGTCTGATAGACAGGCCATATCTTTGCCGCTTATCCACTATCCCCCAATATTTAGGGATGCAATAAGGTTGCTCAAAAATGGAGGAGCTATAAGAGTGGTGGTGCCTTCAGGATTAGTCTATACTGACAAAGACCGCCCTGCTGCTGTACCCTCTGGTGCCATAATGATATATGATATTCGTGTTATTAATATCGGATGATAGTAGATGTTTTTCCACTCGGTATGCCATGGGCCATGTGTGTATCCATAAATGCTAAGTGCAGTGATAGAATCATTGTCCACTGCCCTCTGAGGGCTTTGCCTTCAGCGGTGGCTCTGGAACAGCCCACCTGTTGGTCATCCGCGCAGCTCTAGGCTAACTGCATCGCGTTAACCGTCGGTTCCGTGTAAGGCATCGTTAACAGGGGCCAGCCAGCTGGTTTACGAGCGAACCCTCTATCACCAGACAGGACCAGCATTTGTCAGTCCATATGTAGGCCACACCACCATACCGGGTCCGGTGTGGTGCGGCACCCGCGAACTGGCGGTTGATATGCTTCTACACGTGTACATTGACGTCCCGTTTGTATCTTTGCTCCTGTAGCTGGTAACATCCAGCTCTTCCATCAGATTATCGGACAGCCAGCGCCCGTTTCAACGCTGGAGATCAGGGTATGGATTTCCGCCATACTTTGGGTATCGACATATCCGTCGCTGGCGTTACGGGCTTTAATGACCTGGAGGTGCTTAGCCACACGCTCCCCATCTGGCTCATTCGCCGAAGCCTGCCAGGCCTGTAACTGCTGCGGTAGCCCCCCGCGCTCAGACCGGATAAAACACCCCATCACGGAGTGACTGGTAGCTGATAGCCGGGAACAACAGGGCATCCGCACCTGCGGTCTGCGCATCATCGGCCAGATGCAGGATAGCATCCGTGCTGACCGCCCACACACACACCATCACAGGGATATCTTCGGCAAGCTGTTTAGCCAGAGTCGCGATGTGATTGCGCTGCTCCCTGGTCAGATACGCGTAGCTTTCGGTTGAACCCCGAATGCCCAGAGAATCAACACGGGCCGCCGTCAGGCAGGCCAGAATCTTACTGAACCCCTGTTCGTCGACGCCGCAGGCGGTGAACGGGGTTAACAGGAAAGCGGGAAAGCAGATAAGCCGGTGAACATTGTGTTTCTGCTGAATGATATTACTGGTGTTGCTCTTCGATAAGAGCCACCTCAAACCACAGACCGGGCATCATTTTTTCAAGGCTATCGGTCAGCATCTTCCCGGCTTCGTGAAGCTTCTCCAGCGGCATCTGCGGCAGATTCTCCAGAATATCCCTCGATGAACTTTCCCGTCGGACGGGCGTCAGCAAGGGCGCGCTGGTTGAGATTGAGGGTGCAGGGCGAATCCCAGCATTGCCCTGTCATGCCGCCTCGCTGCCGCGATGGGTGTTTCGGTGGCTGACTTTGTGGATGTTAGCGCCAAACCGACCGTGCATCTCATTGCTGAAGATGAGATCCCTCAATTTTGGGAAGGTGAAAAAGGCCAGAGAGCAAGGTTGCTCGCAGGATCCGGTGGCCCCGATATGACTGAGCTCTGGATGTGGGAAATGCAGTCGGTGGAAAAATTTGCTTCACCTAGTCACCCGGAAGGAACGCTTGAATTGTTTTATGTCCAACCGGGCACGCTCACACTCGGTGTCCAGGATTAGCTGTATCTGGTGAAGGCCAGCTGTTCGGCAGCAGCCAGAACAGACGTTCTTAATTTCTATGAAAACCAGGGAGGAACCCGCTGGTACTTATCATGACGGTAAATGAAAAAGTATCCTGAATGGGTGATGCCTCTAATCAGTTGAATCTGATGTATAATGCGAGCTTTTGAGGTTCTTTCATGGCCATCGTTAACATTCATTGTCCCCGTTGTCAGTCTGCTCAGGTCTACCGCCATGGTCAGAATCCTAAAGGCCATGACAGATTTCGCTTCCGTGACTGCCACCGCGTGTTTCAGCTCACTTACACTTATGAGGCCCGTAAACCGGGCATTAAAGAGCTCATCACTCAAATGGCCTTCAATGCCGCCGGGGTTCGCGTTACCGCCAGAATGCTGAAAATTGGCATTAACACCGTCATCCGGACTTTAAAAAACTCATGCCAAAGCGAATAACGCCTTCGCCCGTTGCTCATGCTGATTTGGCGCTTATCTGCGTACTTGATGAGCAGTGGAGCTTCGTTGGCACTAAAGACCGGTAGCACTGGCTCTGGTACGCGTATAACACCAAAACAGGCGGTGTACTGGCCTACACTTTTGGTCCCCGGACTGATGAAACCTGCCGGGAACTACTGGCACTGCTGACCCCATTCAACATCGGCATGATCACCAGCGACGACTGGGACAGCTATGGACGGGAGGTGCCGAAGGATAAGCATCTGACCGGAAAAATATTCACCCAACGGATTGAGCGCAATAACCTGACGTTCCGCCCCCGTATTAAGCGGTTAGCTCGTAAAACAATCTGCTTCTCGAGTCCAGCGGAGATCCACGAAAAGTCATCGGAACGTTTATCGAAAAACACATGTTCTAATAATTGGAAACATCACCTACCGTTAAAGGGTTTGTTATAGGTGGTCCTGCAGGTATTACTGAACTTTTGCTTTGCCATAGTGCTGCCAGTATTGGCAGGGGCACAAGGCTCTTATCAGCCAGCTTAGCAAAAGTTCGGTTTATTTAACAAGGCTCAAGAATACCAATAGTGGTCAACTAATACTGGTCACTACGTACAGCTACCACCCTGCTGAAAAACCAGCTCCAGAAGCTACATTTCCAGTCGAATCCCAAGATACGTTTACTCGTATGTTTGAGTTCCTTGATGTTTTGTACTGGGAGCCTAGTGCAACAGCATTGCCATTGCTGTAATTTCCGATTCCCACACCAAAGGAAAATGAATCTTCAGCCACATACGGTATTGATGCAATCGCTGTTGAGCCTGCGATTGCAGCGTTCAACCTATCACTTAATTTATTTATTTTATGGTCTATAGACTCAAACTTTTTGTTAGAATCTGCAGTGAAACTGCTAAATACTTCATTGGTATAAGTATTAGCAGAGGACAATGTTGAAGCATCTCCGTCCGCCCGGGATTGCGATTCGGCGGTTACTTTACCGTCGGTATAGGTATTCGCTGAAGACAGTGTGGAAGCATCTCCGTCCGCCCGGGATTGCGATTCGGCGGTTACTTTACCGTCGGTATAGGTATTCGCTGAAGACAGTGTGGAAGCATCCCCGTCCGCCCGGGATTGCGATTCGGCGGTTACTTTACCGTCGGTATAGGTATTCGCTGAAGACAGTGTGGAAGCATCTCCGTCCGCCCGGGATTGCGATTCGGCGGTTACTTTACCGTCGGTATAGGTATTCGCTGAAGACAGTGTGGAAGCATCCCCGTCCGCCCGGGATTGCGATTCGGCGGTTACTTTACCGTCGGTATAGGTATTCGCTGAAGACAGTGTGGAAGCATCTCCGTCCGCCCGGGATTGCGATTCGGCGGTTACTTTACCGTCGGTATAGGTATTCGCTGAAGACAGTGTGGAAGCATCTCCGTCCGCCCGGGATTGCGATTCGGCGGTTACTTTACCGTCGGTATAGGTATTCGCTGAAGACAGTGTGGAAGCATCTCCGTCCGCCCGGGATTGCGATTCGGCACTAACCTGGCTATCAATCTCTGCTTGGAGATCATCAACTGCAGCACTTAAATCATCGTTGAAGCAAACATTGACATACAAACCCGTACCATCTTTACAGTAATCTGTAGCAGCAAAAGAACTGAAACTAAGAAGCTGAAGCAAAAACAACTTACTTTTCATCAATCTCACCCATTTTAAAATACAATTATATACAGTTTACTGACATATCAATCATTAATCTACGTTAATGTGGCGTCGTTGAATAAATCGAAATTTTGGCCCTCTCAACAATCAGAACACGCTTCCATTGAAAACGCAGCATTCCGTTTAAGAAGTTAGTTGGCCACTTCAGGCTAGAGCTACGCGTTATGTGGCTTTGTTGAATAAATCAGATTCAGGGCGAGCGTCTCTAGAGCGGGTTGGGTTTTCAGGCGATACGCACACTTTCTGGCATACCTGACTTCGTCATTTTGTTCAGAGTACGTGCCATGGCCAGAGCCTCCGCACTGTCCATCATAATCCCGCAGCGTCAGTGAACCGCCGAACAGCTGTTTTACCCTGTACATCGCCGTTGCCGCTATTGAACGACGGTTGTAATCTGTTGTTCATTTCCACCGCGCATTACTCCCGGTCAGCCACTGGTTCGCAACAGCACGGTTACGGTCTGCGTACTCTCCGGACCAGTAGCCAGCGCCTTTTCGCGGCGGGATGAGCGCACAGATTTTCTTCCGGCGCAGTTCATCGTGACATAAACGCGTATCATAAGCGCCATCCGCTGCAACTTACCTGATTTTTCGATGAGTCTGTCGGATTAGCCCGGGGAGGGCCTCTGAGTCTGTCACATTGTTCAGCGACAGGTCCGCACAGATGATTTCACGTGTTTTGCTGTCAACGGCCAGATGCAGCTTACGCCAGATACGACGGCGTTCTTTGCCGTGTTTTTTGACTTTCCATTCGCCTCCACCAAAGACCTTCAGCCCGGAGGAATCAATCACCAGATGCGCGATTTCGCCCCGGGTGGGCGTTTTGAAACTGACATTAACCGACTTTGCCCGCCTGCTGACGCTGGTGTAATCCGGGCAGCGCAACGGTATATCCATCAGGGCAAAAATGGAATCAATGAAGCCCTGAGCAGCCCGAAGGGGCAGCCGGAATACGCGTTTAATCACCATGTAGTTGCACACTGAATTTGGCCACCTGAGTAGAAATGATATGCTCACCTCTACATTTTACAGGTGAACCAATGAGCAAAGCATTTACTGCTGAATTTAAAGTCGAAGCGGCAAAACTGGTCCTGGATCAGAACTACACTCACGGCAAAGCGGCTAAGGCGATGAACGTCAGCCTCTACGCCATTAACCGCTGGGTAAAATCGTTTAGCATGGAGCGCCAGGGAAAAATGCCCCCGGGGGTGCCTCTGACGCCTGAGCAGACTGAACTCAGGGAAATGAGAAAGCGAATACAACGCCCTGAAATGGAGAATTAAATCCTAAAAAAGGCTACCGCGCTCTTGATGTCGGATTCCCTGAACAGTTCACGATAATAGACAGTCTAGGAGCGCATTACCCGGCAGCGCCATTGTGCCGACTGTTCGGTGTTCACCGAAGCAGTTATCGCTACATTCGAAAAAATAGCAGTGGTCCTCACGCCAGGCGTGCCGTCAAACGGAGCCCCGTCAGTGAAGTCTGGAACGCCAGTGGTGGCTCTGCTGGTGCGAGAAGTATCGCCACGATGGTTAGCGCCAAGGGCGTCAGCCTCGGGCGATGGCTGGCAGGTAAGCTGATGAAAGAGCTGGATATCGGCAGTTGCCAGGTACCGGCGCATAAATACAAACGCGGCGGGAACGAACATGTTGAAATACCGAACCATCTCGACCGCCATTTCGCAGTTACCGCGCCGGATCAGGTCTGGTGCGGCGATGTGACCTATATCTGGACGGGAAAATGCTGGGCTTATCTGTACCGCGCCGTCGACAGCAGGAGCTGCACCATTGATTTTTACCTGACTTCACGTCGTAACACCAAAGCCGCATATCGCTTTATGGGCAAACTTCTGAACAATACGAAGCGCCGGCTAATTCCACGGTTGATCAACACGGATAAAGCCCCGACGTATGGGCGGGCGCTAGGATTGCTGAAGCGTGAAGGTAAATGTCCGCAGCATGTGCAGCACCGGCAGATAAAGTATCGAAATAATATAATCGAGTGCGATCATGGCAAACTGAAAAGAATAATCAACGCCACGCTGGGTTTCAAGTCAATGAAGACAGCTTACGCCACAATCAAAGGGATTAAAGTGATGGGTGCGCTACGGAAAGGTCAGGCAGAATCGTTATGTTTTGGGCATTACCTGGGCGAAATACGTCTGGTGAGCAGAGTCTTTGAAAGATAAGACCTTTCAATAACACGAAAGGCTAACTCATCAATATATTTGCAACAGAGTCCTATCTGAATATAAAACACTTTCGGTAAATTAGAGTCATCAACAACTCTCACGCCGAGTATGATTAATAAAAAACGATTATTTAAAATACCGCAAAAAAGCCATGCTAATACCATTATGCTTTTCGAATATGGAAAAACTGTTTGTTTTTTTTGGTTATTGAAAAAAACCCATTAATGAATAAAATCCTAAAACAATATTTTACTAGGGTTATTTAATGCAGTTTTATTTGAAAGATTTTTGTATCTTTATCAGTGTAGCCGAAACCGGTAGCCTATCGAAGACAGCTGCTATGCTGGGAATCAGTGTATCCTCAGTTAGTAAGAGACTGGTTAGGCTTGAGGAGCACTTACAGACTACACTACTTGAAAGAAATACACATGGCGTGCGTCTTTCACCAATTGGAAAAAAAGCGTATCTGAGATCAAAGGAGATTACTAACGACTTTTCTAATTTTATAGAAGAAATTAGGGGAGGGGAATCAATCCAAATAAACATTAATTTGGAAAAGGGGGTTTCATCAATGCCAATTGTGGACTGGGTATATGATTATGCAATAGCCCCGCTAAGCTTCAAATTTGAAATAAATTCTTCAGTAAGAATAAAAAGCCAGCTCCTTGATATTAATAACGTAGTTATTAGTTCCACCAAGTCAACATATCCCTATGCTATACATAGAAAACTTGAACCTATAGAAAGAACGATTTGTGTAGGAATGGGATATCAAAGCAAGGTTACAATAGATGCATTAAGTGCAGGAAAAATTGTCTTTTACTCAGGAGGTGATAACGATCTACCAATTTTGACTAACAATGTCAGTGGTGAAACAAAGACTATGCAGCCTATTATTGTGACAGACGACATTACTCAAGTTATTAGCCTTATTGAACGCAACGAGATGATTGCATTGGGAATTCCTGAGTACCTAGCCAAGAAATTTAACTCAAAAGGCATTTTGCGCACGGTGTCGTTAGATTGGTCTTTGCATACAACTCAATACTATCTTATATGGAAAAGGCGAAAATTTTATAATAAAGGGTTTCAAGATTTTCTGAATTTCATCGAACGACGATTTAATGAGTTTGTTTTAACCTAAATTAACAACCTAAGTGGTTAACAATTAATCGCCTGCGGAGTTTATTAAAAAGTCCAAAAGATACCAATTTCCCATGACTGCAGAGTGCAGTCGGTTTATGGCTCTAAATGAATCGCCACGGGTTTATCAGACACCTCAGAGTCGGCTTAAAGAGAGGTGCCAATGAGCGGTAAACGTTATCCCGAAGAGTATAAAATTTAAGCAGTCAAACAGGTTGTTGATCATGGTTATTCTGTTTCAAGCGTTGCAACACGTCTCGATATCACCACCCACAGTCTTTACGCTTGGATAAAGAAGTACGGTCCGGATTCCTCCACTCATAAAGAACAGTCAGATGCTCAGGCCGAGCTCTGCCGCCTCCAGAAAGAGCTGGAACGTGTTACCGTCGAACGGGACATACTGAAAATATCCGTGGCGTACTTCGCAAAGCTGTAGGACATAGTTACGCCTTCATTCGTGACAACGCCCGTTGCTGGCCTGTTCGCCGGCTCTATAGGACGCTGGATGTTGAGCCCAGTGGCTTTTTCACCTGGTTTCAGCAGCCGCATTCCTAACGCCATCAGTCAGACTTGAGACTAACAAGACAGGTTAAACAGCTCTACCCGGAATCGGGATGCGTCTATGGTTATCGCAAGATCCATCTGGATCTAGGGGATAGCGTTCAACAGTGCGGAGTCAGCATAGTCTGGCTATTGATGAAACGTGTCGGTATATCGGTATAAAGGCTCAGGTCGGATTGCGGAGCCCGCGGGTATATCAGATGAGGCAAGTATCGTGTCGCTCAATAGGCTACAGTGACAGTTCAATCCATGAGGGTTGGATAACGGGCATAACCTATATGAGGGCCCACGAAGGCTGGCTGTAACTTGCCGTGGTTGTTAATCTGTTCTCACGCAAAATGATCGGCTGGTCCACGCAATCCCGGATGACAAAGGACATTGTCCTGAACACCCTGCTGATGACTGTATGGCGGCGTAATCCCAAAAAAAAGGGCGCTGGTTCATTCGGGTCTGGACTGTCAGTATACAAGCCATGAGTGGCAGTCGTCCTGAAATCATACGGCTTGGAGGGCAGCATGAACCGTCGGGAAATTGTCACGTTAAAGCGGTAGCTGAAAGTTTTTTCCAGTTGTTGAAACGCTAACGCAAAAGAAAAGGATCTACGTGATTACCATTTCAATAAGTTGAAGTTATTTCTTTAACTCACGAATTTCAATTTACTCCGGCGTTGTTGGCGAGGCTTGGGGCATTTTTCCCTGATGTTCATCACGCCAGCGAGTCATGGTAGAAAGCCCTACATACATCGCTTAGCCGCTTCAGCAATGGTGTAATGCTGGTCGACAACAAGTGGGGCTGATTCGCGTTTGAAATCTGCACTAAAATTTTTTATTAGGGCACCTGTTATGTTATGAGGCAAGCATATCAGATTTGTTCAGGTGGCCAAATTCAGAGCGCCACTACATGCCCTAGTATGGCGCGGGTGGCACAGTGAAAGATGTCATTGAACAATTGATGGCCTCTACTCGGCAATCAACTGCTCAGCCCCTTTGAGGTCGCAACTATTGCAGGACCCAACTTGCTGGCTTCGCACGCCCATAGAGCATGCCAGAATAAGCTATACGGAGCTTTGATACAATCACTGAGCTGATGGCCATTCTTATCCAAGAAGCCTCCCTCGTAATATTGGACCAGAAACTTTAAGGTGGTATTATGTACATGATCCGCATTATGCAATTTGTCAAAGGACTGCAGCTGACGAGCTCATTCCTTTTGAAAAAGATCTCTACCATTCCATCTGTCAGAAATAAATTCAGAAAAATCTTTAAAAAGGGGGGTGTAGAACTTCCTTTGACGCCAAACAAGGTAGACAGGAATGGGGGGAATTTCCCATTCACCAAGGACAGTAACCACACTAGGATAATTTTTTCCATAATGAGAAAGAAACCCCGATGTTGCTAACGATATCCCCCTCCCTTGTAACATGAGATTAAAATTCCCCAAAAGATTATCAGTAGTATATCCATTTTTTTTTCTATTGGTAAACAAAAACCGCTCATTGTTATTTTTAAATGTAATTGTATTTGGGAATCCATGATGGTAAAGATTTAACAGTCTGTGGTTATGTAGATCGCGTGGGTGAATTGGCGTACCTTCTCTTTCTAAATAGGAACGAGAGGCGCAAAGTGAAATTTTAAGGGGAGATAGCTCGCGATGAACTAACTCATCACTTACTATTACGCCACTTTTTAAAACCAAGTGGTCAAATGCAGAAGACTCCTTGGTAAATTGATTACTTTCACGTGACTCGAGAAAAATAGTAACATCCTTGTTTTTATCTGAGTATTCATCCAGCCAAAAATTAGCAAGGAATTCACATACCATTGCAGGAGCTGTAAGTTTAATAGCGCCTTCTATTGAGCGTGAGGAATTTCTAAGTTTGAAAACTAAATCACTCATCATTTCCACAGCAGCCGTTGCGCTTTCATATGCCATCTTCCCTGCTTGGGTCACTTCAAAACTGTGCGTGTCGCGGTTTAAAAGCTGAGTGTTGACCCCTTCTTCAAGCTTTCTTATTTTTTTGCTTACAGAAGATATGCTGATACCCATATTTATTGCAGCTTGGGAGAAACTTCCTGCTTCAACAACATTGATAAATACTTTCCATTCACTGAGGTCACCATTTTTTTTCATTTCAACCCCTTGCTTAGTTTGGTTATTTTTACTTAAATTATTTTAACACAAAATTAATTTTTCGCCAGTTTAAAAAAATAGACGAGTTTTGTTAACTAAATGGCTTTGTTGAATAAATCGAACTTTTGCTGAATGGAAGGATAAGATCACGCATCCTCCCGACAACACAGACCGTTCCGTGGCAAAGCAAAAGTTCAGAATTACTAACTGGCCCACCTACAACAAAGCCCTTATCAACCGTGGCTCCCTTACTTTCTGGCTGGATGATGACGTTATTCAGGCCTGGTATGAATCAGCAACGCCTTCACCACTGTGAAGGCCTCAGCGCTATTCTGACCTTGCCATCACCACTGTCATGGTGATTAAACGCGTATTCCGGCTGCCCCTTCGGGCTGCTCAGGGCTTCATTGATTCCATTTTTGCCCTGATGGATATACCGTTGCGCTGCCCGGATTACACCAGCGTCAGCAGGCGGGCAAAGTCGGTTAATGTCAGTTTCAAAACGCCCACCCGGGGCGAAATCGCGCATCTGGTGATTGATTCCTCCGGGCTGAAGGTCTTTGGTGGAGGCGAATGGAAAGTCAAAAAACACGGCAAAGAACGCCGTCGTATCTGGCGTAAGCTGCATCTGGCCGTTGACAGCAAAACACGTGAAATCATCTGTGCGGACCTGTCGCTGAACAATGTGACAGACTCAGAGGCCCTCCCCGGGCTAATCCGACAGACTCATCGAAAAATCAGGTAAGTTGCAGCGGATGGCGCTTATGATACGCGTTTATGTCACGATGAACTGCGCCGGAAGAAAATCTGTGCGCTCATCCCGCCGCGAAAAGGCGCTGGCTACTGGTCCGGAGAGTACGCAGACCGTAACCGTGCTGTTGCGAACCAGTGGCTGACCGGGAGTAATGCGCGGTGGAAATGAACAACAGATTACAACCGTCGTTCAATAGCGGCAACGGCGATGTACAGGGTAAAACAGCTGTTCGGCGGTTCACTGACGCTGCGGGATTATGATGGACAGTGCGGAGGCTCTGGCCATGGCACGTACTCTGAACAAAATGACGAAGTCAGGTATGCCAGAAAGTGTGCGTATCGCCTGAAAACCCAACCCGCTCTAGAGACGCTCGCCCTGAATCTGATTTATTCAACAAAGCCTTTTGGTGACGGAATTTTCTGGGATTACGGTGTGCAACCCCGTTTTAGGTGCGTTTTATTTTCCACAATGTTCTGATTTATTAGACAAAAGTCCTTAACGTGTGAAAACGTTCCGTTGAGCGTCAAACCCCTGCAAAGGCCGGTTGCGTTTTGCCGGTGCCGTAGCGGGTGAACACGCTAATAAAATGCTCTCTGACAGACTGAATCGGATGGCGAAAAAGCGATGGCTTCAGACCCCGTTGCTGGATAAGTGCGCATGAAAAAGGCACTGTTGCAAACTTATTGATGAGTTAGCCTCTGGTGTTATTGAAAGGTCTTATCTTTCAAAGACTCTGCTCACCAGACGCATCTCGCCCAGGGGATGCCCAAAATAAAATGATTCTGCCTGACCTTTCCGTAGCGCACGCATCACTTCAATCCCTTTGATTGTGGCGTAGGCCGTCTTCATTGATTTGAAGCCCAGCGTGGCGTTGATTATCCGTTTCAGTTTGCCATGATCGCACTCGATTATATTATTCCGGTACTTTGTCTGCCGGTGCTGCACATGCTGCGGACATTTGCCTTCCCGCTTCAGCAATGCCAGCGCCCGTCCATACGTCGGGGCTTTATCCGTGTTGATCAACCGTGGAATTTGACGGCGCTTCGTATTGTTCAGAAGTTTGCCCATAAAGCGATATGCGGTTTTGGTGTTGCGACGTGAAGACAGGTAAAAGTCAATGGTGCAGCCCCTGCTGTCGACGGCGCGGTACAGATAAGTCCAGCGTCCGTTGACCTTCACGTAGGTTTCATCGAGATGCCATGAGCAAAGACAGGAAGGGTTTCGCCAGTACCAGCGCAGCCGTTTTTCCATTTCGGGCGCATAGCGCTGAACCCAGCGATAAATGGTGGTGTGATCAAAGATCACGCCGCGTTCGGCCAGCATCTCCTGCAGTTCACGATAGTTAATGCCATATTTGCAGTACCAGCGTATAGCCCAGAGGATGATGTCTCGCTGAAAATGCCGACCTCTAAATACGTTCATGAGTAACTTTCTGCTGAAAATGGAAGCAAATTTTATCAGCGCAGCTGCTCTTTGCAACAGAGCCTTTGAACGTGTTTGCCTGTGACGGCGGTAAAAACTCCGTCCCGGCTTTTTACCTCAGCCTTTATCGGCAGCTGGCTGATTTCAGTATCCCCTCCCCTCTTCTAACGCAAAACCCCGCCCTCCACCCTCAGGATTTTCGTAATCGGCCCTCCTTTTTTAATTATATTTTAATTTAATTTAATTTAATTTAATTTAATTTAATTTTAATATTAAAATTAAATCATTTTGATATTGTATAGATTGTTTTATGGGTTAATTTCTTCTACAATCATGCTCAGTGAATGGAATCCGGTTTGATTTTTTTTAATATTAAAATGGTGTCTTTTTGATATGATTCTGACAATCGCGAATACCAAGGGTGGCGTGGGTAAATCGACTCTTGCCGTTAACATTGCGGTCGCCCGTGCGCATCAGGGCAAGAAGGTCTGGCTCGTTGACGGTGATAAACACGGCTCATCACAGACGGCCATTCTGGGACCCCTGTAAACTTAATATAAAAGTGATATTGTTTTGACTTTTTTTGATATCAATTCAGCATCAATTTAGTGTTGTTTTTACATCTTGCTCTTTGCCTGCCGTCTCTGGCGTCATTCATCTCAGAAACGCCTGCTCCCGCAGAGAAGATAATTAGGATCAGCCTCGCGGCATTACTGGACATTATTTCCGAATGTGCCGTTACGTCCTAGTGAAAGAGCACGTTTTGCGCGAGTGGTGGCAACAGGGTAGGGTCCTTGCGGCACCGCAGACACAATATGTGGTGTGCCGGCCAGACGCCCGAGGCACCATATGTGGGTTATCCACAGAAACGGTGGATAAGGGTGTGGGTAATGTACAGAATAACCTGAGCGTCCAAAGTGGCGAGAGAATCACGTAAAGGCGGCTGTAAATGCCAGCAGTTCAGCAACCGCATCGAGGGCGGGTTATGCCAGCAACATTGCAGCTGGCCGCGCAGCTGCAGCCGATGAAGTGCTAGTAATAGACGGAATAAGATGAGTGTCCAGAGCCGAGTGAAGATTAAACAGAATAGGTGGTTGGGATTTTGAGTATACGTCCAATCTCGGCTATGTGCTTTCCTTGCTTTTACCTTCATGTATTGATGCTATCAAATTCAAATTTTGCGCCGAACCAAGAATGTCAGGCGTTGATGGAACAAAGCGCAATCCGATATGAAATTTTTTGATATAGAAATGCAAGGCTGAATGGTTCGCCATTAACTGAGCTGTGGCATCTTTCAACTCATGGATGATTTCAGACATTTCAACAGCACAAGGGTTCGCTAGTTTAGCTTGATTAGCTAATAACAGATTTGATATTTTTCCCAATCGTTCCTTGAATGCTATATGTAGCGGCTCGCAATCGAAACCCCTCCGACTCGCAATCAGCGCATATTTCGGCTCACATTAACTGCAAATGAAAAACGCCACCGGCTCACATTAAGTGATAATGGGCTCGCATTTACCCTGCCCGGCTCGCAATCCATTCCGCCGGGCTCACAATAATTGCAAACAACATTGTGAAGTAAGTGTCAGGTGCTATTGACCCATTTTCCAGCGAGTTTGCAAGGATTCCACTCCATTATCCGTTTGTGCCCGTCAGCACCAGCCTTTCCCTTTCGGTTACGTCTGGGCCGGAGTGCTGCGATATTTTTTGATTAGTGCTCGAGCAATGGCTTCGGTTTCTGCATCAGCATTACCGCTAATATCAGCCGGCCGGAAGTGCATCTGGAACGCGCTGAGCGTTTTTCCGCGTATTCTCATCCAGAATGCCATTCTGAGGGATCTGGTCATACCCGTACTGTTTCAGTAATACCTGAATGGCACCGACTTCTGCTGGAGCATGTGGGGAACGGCCGGCAAGGTATTTGTTTACTACCGGTCTGTCTGGCCAGGCACCTATACCCATTGCGGCAAGGTGTTCCCATGGGAACAGTTTTCCTGGGTCCTGCTTCCGGAGAGGGGCTATATCACTGTGCCCGAGCACGTTATCAGGCGCTATCTGGTAGCGATGAATGATGTCTTTTGCCAGTACAGTAATGGCCGCAATTTGTTTTTCGCTGTAGGGATACCAGGTACGCTGCCCCAGCATATTATCAGTGTATCCCGGGTTGACGATTTCTATTCCGATGGAGGTGTCATTCAGGTTGGCCCTGCCGTTCCAACTACTGACGCCGGCATGCCACGCCCGCTTGTTTTCGTCAACCAGTTGCAGAACAACGGGTTTACCCTGCTTTGAATCTAGCTTTTTTGGAACCAGATAATGGGCGCTTACCGCGTCTTCTGTCAGCGTTTTCAGTGATTTATTGTCATCCAGTGCAGTATAGTGCATAACAAGAAACCGTACCCTTTCATTCTGACCGTTAGCCTTAAAAACATGACTGGAAAAATAACCGTCACGCGTTTCAGTTTCAGCCGGACGTGTTGTACAACCTGACAGCACCACCGCAAAAATAGCTACCGTCATCACTTTCTTAATCATCACTGAATAGGGTGAAAATAGGACGTGTTGCATGATTTTAAGCTCCATTTAAAAATCGAAGTCGCCCCTTTCAGGCGACTCCTGTATCAGAAATAACCTTCTCTGCGAATTGCTTACCCTTATCAAGTTACCAGCTCAGCCCAAATCCCCGAGGGAACGCTACCGTACCCGTATTTGTCTTTACATCGTAATCATGCCAGGTATTGACCGGCAGTTTTCCCTACGGAATGAATTTCCCCGACAGCACTTCCGCCAGAGAGATCATCGAGTGGCCGCGCCAGATACCGTTGCCATATCCGTAATAAGAATAGGTAGCTACAGCCGCGTCTACATCCCCCGCATAGCTAACGATATCGTATGGTGCGCGTAGTGAGAGGTGAACGCGTTTTTCCCAAGACCGGCGGCATATCTTAACCAACCAGGATAAGGATTATTGTCATTATTGTCTTTTGTTCTGTCGGTAACGACGCCATCCTGTTCAACAGGTGTAAATATGTTTGACAGTGTCCCGAGCAGAAATACGTCACAGTCGCCAATATGCTCTCTGACCTGCACGTCGTTAAGCTCTGTCTCGTTTGCGGCAACGACGTTCTGGTACCCCTCCAGGGTCATCACGGTTGCAATGCCTCTGGCCTGCTCGCCCCAGGGGGTCAGGATAAAATAGCGCGGGGTTTTGTCTTTTAAGGGCAACAGCGATTGCCTGTTTATAACCGCAGTAATGGAACGATCGGCGATACCTTTTTCCAGTTCATGTCCTGACAGCGAAGCCCCGACAGTAACTGTTTCTTCTTCACTCAGCAGGTTATACCTTTTCTTGAGGTTTAAAATACGCTCGACCGATGCATCGATATCAGCTTCGCTTATACGACCTTTTCAATTTCACAATGTAGCGGATAAGGTCCGGCAGAAGACTTGCATGAGAAGGCGATGAAATGCTGACAGGCATCAGGGCAATATCCACACCAGCGGCGAATACGTTTTCAACAGCCCCTTCCTGGCTGAGATGGTAGGCAATCGCGCCCATATCCAATGCATCTGAAATCGTCAAGCCTGTATAGCCCAGCCCAGATCACCGCGTAGGATTTGGGTCTGAATTTCCCGCGACATTGTTGCAGGCACTATAATTTTTTCACCATTAAGGGTAATAACCTGACTGCTATCCAGTGCCGGGTACTGAATATGGGCTGTCATGACCATATCCGGAGCCGCCTGGTTATCAATAACCTGCTTGTAAGGCGCGATATCGATGGCAAAGGCCTCTTACCGCGTACGTTCGACGCGAGGCAAACCGGTATGTGAAAAGGTACGCACCAATATCGGTTCCATTCAACTTGCCAGTTTTGATATCACTAACAACTATCTAAACCAGGTCTTTCAATGGTTTTAAGGCTTATCTTCGGCATATTTACTACAAGCCACTTGTGCAACTGAACGGTATTCTTAACACCTATTTTTCTCATGGCATTCCTTTTATGGCAACTCACAGTTTTAATAGTTATCCCCAGAGTTGAGGCTATCTCTGCTTGTGTCATCTCGATTAATAAGCTAAGCAACACCTGCTTTTCTCTACTAGTTAGAAAATCCCCTGCGATCAATCCTGGCTTTTTATTTATTTTATTTATTGCCATTTCTTACACCCTGTTCACTTTGTTGAAATTATTTACGGCCTTAAAAAATCATTCTGGATGAGTACTAACTGCCAGCATCGTGGTTAAATTCCCCGTCGACGCATTTTTTGATAAATTTTTTTTTAAAAATAGTTAAGTGTGCTATTTTTGCATATATTCCATTGTAAAAGGATGTTTGTCAAGATTGAAACAAACCTCCTATAATAGCCTTAGCCTATCAATGGATATTGTAAGCATCCATAAATTAACTAAGGTTTCATCGAGCTAGTATTAGGACTCTCTGCCCGTGTCGATACAGACTTTATTTAAGTAATAATGACTCAGCCTGTGGCCGAGGGGAAGGCTAATTTATTTTACTAAAAGTTAGATTTAACTTGATAGTGGCGTTCATTTACGGCTCGCAGAAAAATGCCATCCTTGTCTTATAAATTGAGGGTTGCCAGCAAAGATTATCATATGCTTTCCTGCAAAAGGAAACACAGATTTACATATTAATTTTTTATGCCACGCTTCCTCGGCGTGATAACTTCGATGATTGCCATAAAAAACTGGAAGCGCTCGATCTTCGAAAATACAACGACATCAACTTTTCATGGCACATAAAATCTGTTGATGGCAAGTAGATTATTTTTCAACAACACTCTAGGGAATTATATGCAACTTTTTAGTTCATTCCAAACTTATAATGAGAAAACAGTTTTTCAAGGAAAGAAATTCATATCCAAACTAATGATTGCAAACTTTTTCAGGTTTACTGAAATGATCGAAGTTTTTCTGAAAAGACAAAAATCATGTATCTTTAAGGGTTAATGTTTCCAATTATTAGAACATGTGTTTTTCGATAAACATTCCGATGAATTTTTCGTGGATCTCCGCTGAACGCGAGAAGCAGATTGTTTTACGAGCTAAACGCTTAATACGGGGGCGGAACGTAGTACGCCTGTGGCGTGAGCGGCGCTGCTGCGCAGCTTCGGGAGTTTTCATGACCGCCGCTCCAATTTATACTCGGTCTCATGTATATACCCCGCCCCGCCAAACTCCTCTTCACCGTCGATGACGGCTGGAACCGCTACCTCGAAAAACACGGCGACAGCATCAGCCAGTGGACCCGCCTCTGCGTTGAGCGCATGCTCGCCTGCGGGACCTGCGCCATGGGCGTACGCCGCTACTGCTGTGCATCGCCGGAGTGCACACACTCCCGCTTCTTCTGCCAGAGCTGCAAGTCAAAGGCCTGCAGTGCCTGCGGCATGAAGTCCACCGGGCAGTGGATCGCTGAGCAACTGCACGTCCTCTCCGACTGCGAATGGCAGCACATCACCTTTAACATGCCACACCTGCTGTGGCCCTTTTTCAGCAATAACTGGCCCCTGCTCAACGAGCTGTTCGGGGTCAGTTTGGATATCGAAAATTATTGTACGTTAAGGTAATTTTTTGTACCCCAGGGCTGTGTGATAAGTGGGTATTCGCATCCATTTGATCACCCATTCGCGTTTTACTTGACTACCTGTTCGCCAATCACCTGACCATCTCCAGGAGAAATTTGAAGCTCGACACACCTAAGTTGACAGGCAGCTATGAGCGAGGAGCGGACATTATATGTTTGTCATAGCTCGTAATCCGGGCAGGTCATGGCATTTGACTGGTCTGCAGTATGAGAGTCTCATACTCTATTTACTTGAGGACCAGCAAACTCCCGATCCCCTGCAGGATTACCTGAGTTCCAGTGCGTTCATTACCCTGGCAATATCCGCAATATCTCCTGCCGATAGCGGCTGAAGAGGCCGGGGCAAACAATCAATGTCAGTCAGCCCTAATATGCCTGCGGCAGCAGAAATGACGCGGATACTGCCTCCATATTTACGGAAAAGAGCCCACAAAGGTTCCAGCCGTGTTGTCAGGGTAGTGACACGCTCATAATCGTTCGTCATTGCGGCTTCAGTGATTTGTTTAGCCATTATCGGAAATAAACCGCCACACACTGAATACCAGACTTCACAGCCAGCATTTAATCCCAGCCCGGCATAAGCGTCTCCGCTGACACCGATGGTCACCCCCGGACGCAGATGTTGACGTAATGCGTTAACTCGCTCAGTCGCTGCTGTCGAGCTGTCAGGAACGCCGGGTATTTTTACCGAATGCACCTTTTCAAGTGATGAGAGACGACCGTGAAGTTCATCCGTAAAGGTGAAATGAGTAGTGCCGGGATTATCATAAATGCAAACCGGTACAGAGACGTGCTGGGTTACGGTTTCGAATAATGAAAAGACCTCTTCATCACGAAGTGACTGGTAACTGACTGCCGGGAGTAAAAGGGCATCTGCGCCGGCTGCCTGCGCATCATCTGCCAGATGCAGAACGGCATCAGTACTGACAGCCCCCACACACACCATAACAGGGATGCTTCCGGCATGTTGTTTTTGCCATAATTGTCACACGTCTGCGCTGGTCCCGGGTCAGATAGGCGTAGCTTCCGGTTGAACCCAGGACGCCCACAGAATCAACCCTGGCTTCAGTAAGGCGGGAGAGAATATGGCTGAAACCCCTTTCATCCACACCGCTGGCGGTAACGGGGGTTAATGGAAACGCCGACAGGCCGGTAAACATAAAAGCTTCTCCTGAATGGTATTACAGGTGTGACTCTTCAATGAGCGAAACTTCAAACAACGAACCGGGCATCATTTTTTCCAGACCGTCTGTCAGCATCTTCCCGGCTTCGTTCAGCATCTCCAACGGCATCTGGGGGAGACTCTCAAAGATAAACCACATCTGCTGAGCTTCCACGTCCAGGCGGGTTCTGACTCCCTGCCGCCAGTTCCAGCGTCGGCAGGTCACACCGGCATCATCACACCATATAACCTCACCCTGAGAAGGATATTCAACGGCGGTCTCGCCCTCTTTAACGGTATCGAAAGGTTCTGTTCCTTTTGATACAGCGAGGCGAGGCGCTCCCTGATAGGCAGAGATATTCTCGCCACCGACCGGAACGGCATAACGAAGACTGACAGCGTTATAAAGGTCAACAATGGGGTCGATCGCCGGCATTGTACCGTCTCGCAACACGCGCTTACGCAACGCATCAGCTGAACACGGCGTACGTTTGGGTTTAGCGCCAAATTTCTGGAAAACTTCGCCCCAGGCGGTTAGATGAGCTTCCGCCCACTCCGGCTGACCAGCCAGAACCGCCCTGCATGCATCCTGTAACGCCGCTTCTCCTATACCGGGATTCATCACCGGTGCGGCGTGTACGACGATACTTAATGCGCGAAATCCAGGTGCAATGCAATAAATATCAGGCGCAATTGACGGAGATACTTTTAACACGGGATAATCCTTTAATGACTAATTTACACCATGATAATGACCGATGACCAAAAAAGTCAATTTAATGACCGATGCGAATGCCGTTGCTGACATTGTGAATGAAGCCATATCTCAGCGGATTAAGTTGTATCGTCAGCAAAAGAAAATGTCTCTTGATGAACTCTCCCGCCGGGCCGGCGTAAGCAAGGGGACGCTGGTTGAGATAGAGGGATGCAGGGCGAATCCCAGTATTGCGGTGCTATGCCGACTGGCTGCCGCGATGGGGGTTTCAGTGGCTGACTTTGTAGATGTCAGCTCAAAACCGGCAGTCCGTCTTATTTCATCAGATGAAATACCGGAACTATGGAAAGGAGAAAAAGGTGGCAGTGCAAAATTGCTCGCTGGATCTGGCGGCCCTGATATGACAGAACTCTGGATGTGGAAAATGCAACCAGGTGAAAGGTTTAATTCCCCCGGCCACACAGAAGGAACGATTGAACTTTTTTATGTTCAAGCGGGTTCACTTACGCTAGGGGTACAGGACCATCAATATCTTTTAAGACCCGGTTGTTCGGCAACTGCCAGAACGGATATTCCTCATTTCTATGAAAACCAGGGAGAAAATCCCTTGATTTTTATCATGACGGTTCACGAAAAACAGTCTGCTTGATGATGTCCGCTTCTGGCACACAGCGGACTTTACTTACATAGATGATGTGTCAGGCTGCTAGTCACAGGGAGTTAACTATTACGCCATGACTGCAAATAAACACGGTTATTTCAGCTTTTTAGGTTTTATGAAGCGCTTGTATCCGGCAAACCTGTGACGCGCTGTAGCCCGTAGCATCAGCCGTTTCCTGGATACTCAGTTTCTTTACCTGTCGGTAGTACAAGACTTTCTGATGTCGCTCCTGATCGGCCTGTTTACCCCGGTATTTCCCCAGTGTATGTGCCCGTTCAATTCCCTGCTTTTGACGCAGGCGGCGGCTCAGCCAGTCCTTATGCGACATCGCGGCCATCAGGTCGATAAGCATGTTATTGATGGCTGTTATCACGGCGCGGGTGATTGGGTCAGCCTGCGAAGGGTCTTTATCCGACAAAGCCTGCCATGAGGTGGGCACATCCAGGCTGACAATACGCAGCTCGTGTTGTTCTATCTGCTTTTTCAGCGTCATCCAGTCGCTGTTGCTCAGACGGGTCAGGCGGTCTATCTGCTCGACCAGTAAAATATCGTTGTGGTGACTGTCCATCAGTAAGCGACCCAGTTCCGGGCGGTCAAGTTTTGTCCCGCTGATGTTCTCCCGGTAGTAACTGGCTATTTTATGCCCCCGTTCCTGGACGAACTGCTCCAGCATCTCTTTTGCCCGATCGGCGAACTGATCCTCCGTCGATGCCCTTAAATAAGCTCTGATGAACATTTTTTCACCGCATTATCGCATTCAGGTTATTGTATTTAATCTGTCGTATATAGGTTATGTCATTCATTGTATTACGTCACGTTTTGATTATGGCGTCAGGGTGTACCCTTATGCGATAACCATTTTTGTTAAAAATACCGCATCAAATAATTTACGAGGGAAACTATATGGCAAGGAGGCAAATTCTTTCTCTGTCGGAAAGAGAATCATTACTGGCATTACCGGATGATGAGTTAACGCTGACCCGAATGGCCTATTTCAGTGAGCATGAGCTGGCGCTTATCAGTGTTCACCGTAAACCCGCCAGCCGTTTTGGTTTTGCCGTCCTTCTTTGCTATCTGAAAAATATCGGCTTTGCCCCGGATAAAAAAAATCCTACCCTCTGATGCGCTGCTGAAGCATATCGCCAGCAGGCTAAAGCTTACCGGGGATCTCTGGCCTGCTTACCTTTCCGGCAGGGATACGACCCGGCGTGAGCATTTAACCGAACTGTATCGCTATCTTAGCGTAAAGGCATTCACCGGCAAAATACAGCAGGACTGTATTACACACCTGCTGCCGATGGCGACGCGCGCCGATAAAGGTATTCTCCTGGCCGAAGAGTTTACTGGTCTATCTCCGGCGGAACAACGTGATAATCCCCGCGATTGATGTCGTGGAGCGTACCTGTGCTGAGGCTATGGCAGGCGGCGATAAAATCATATTTCAGACCCTGAATAACCCGCTAACTCCAGCTCACAGGGATGCCCTGGATCGTTTACTTGAGTCATCAGATAATCAGTCTTCCAGGCTGACATGGCTTCTGCAACCGCCGGGTAAAATCAATGGTAAGAACGTGCTGCAACATCTTGATCGGCTCAGTAGCATTGAATCGCTGGCATTACCGGAAGGTATAGATCGTACTATTCACCAGAACAGGTTGCTGAAATTGGCGCGGGAAGGCCGAAAGATGAGTAGCCGGGATTTAACCCGATTTTCAGCAACCCGGCGTCATGCGATCCTGGTGTGCGTGCTGGAAGAAGCCAGAGCCACACTGACAGACGAAGTGATTGAGCTGCATGAGCGAATGCTGAACAGCCTTTTCAGCAAAGCCAAAAGAACACAGGCTGAGCGCCTTCAGCAGACCGGAAAGCTGATCCAGTCAAAACTGAAGCAGTACATCGATGTCGGTCAGGCGCTGTCTGATGCCCGCGATTCCGGTGGCGATCCATGGCTCGCAATAGAAAATATACTCCCATGGCCAGAGTTTGTAGCCAGTCTGGAGGAAACACGCCATCTCGCCAGAAAAAATAATTTTGACCCGCTGCACATTATTACTGAGAAATACAGCACATTACGGAATTATGCCCCACGCATGTTATCCGCTTTACAGTTAGTCGCAACCCCTGCAGCGCGACCTCTGGCTGATGCGTTGGTTGTGATCAAGGATATGTACCGGAAGCAGTCACGTAAAGTTCCGGCGACTGCGCCGCTTGAGTTTGTCCCTGAAAGCTGGCGCAAGGTGGTGATTACACCTGCGGGTATTGATCGGCAGTATTATGAATTTTGTGCGCTCAGCGAGCTTAAGGGAGCGTTGCGATCCGGTGACATTTGGGTTAAAGGCTCACGCCGCTACAAAAATTTTGATGATTACCTCATTCCCGAAAAGGACTTTGACAAACTCACACCGGCGCTGCCACTGCCCGTATCTGCTGATTACCATGAGTACATTACCAGCCGTATGACTCTGCTTCAGTCCAGACTTGAAGAGGTCAATGCCATGGCAGCCCTTAGTGAACTGCCCGATGTGGAAATTTCCGACAGGGGCGTAAAAGTCTCTCCGCTGGATAACTGCGTTCCGGTGCAGGTTTCACCGCTGGCAGAGCTGGTATACAGCATGCTACCGCGACCTAAAATCACGGAGATTCTCGATGAGGTAAACAGCTGGACGACGTTTACCCGACATTTTTCGCATATAAAAAATGACATTACCCGTCCTGATACCCGTCTGCTTCTCACCACCATTCTTGCGGATGGCATCAATCTTGGCCTGACCAAAATGGCAGAAGCCTGCCCCGGTAGCACCAAATCATCACTCGAAGATATTCAGGCATGGTACATCCGCGATGAAACCTATTCAGCCGCCCTTGCAGAGCTGGTAAATGCGCAGGGTAAAAGACCACTGTCGGCATTCTGGGGAGACGGGACAACGTCATCATCAGATGGACAGAATTTCAGAACAGGCAGCTCAGGCCGCTACGCAGGGCAGGTTAACCCGAAATATGGGCAGGAGCCTGGACGTCAGTTTTATACCCATATTTCGGATCAATACAGTCCGTTTTACACCTGCATAATCAGTCGGGTCAGGGATTCAACCCACGTTCTCGATGGCTTGCTGTATCACGAAAGCGACCTGGAAATCAGGGAGCATTACACGGATACCGCAGGTTTCACCGATCATGTTTTTGCCCTGATGCATCTGCTGGGATTTGCGTTCTGTCCGCGAATCAGGGATCTCCACGACAAGAAGCTGTTTATCAAAGGGAAAGCGGATCAATACCCGGCACTTCAGTCACTGATATCAACAACCAGCCTGAATCTGAAAGAGATCGAAATTCACTGGCGTGAGGTGCTGCGTCTGGCAACCTCGATAAAGCAGGGAACCGTGACGGCATCCCTGATGCTGAAAAAGCTTGCCAGCTACCCCAAGCAAAACGGACTTCCCAAAGCATTGAGGGAAATTGGCCGTATTGAACGAACGTTGTTTATGCTCGACTGGTTCCGCGATCCGGCACTTCGTCGGCGGGTACAGGCGGGACTGAATAAAGGTGAAGCACGTAACGCGCTGGCGCGTGCGGTATCCCTGCACCGGCTGGGTGAAATCAGGGACAGAAAACCGGAAAATCAGAGCTATCGTGCCAGAGGACTGACGCTGCTGACGGCTGCTATCTCGCTGTGGAATACCGTCTATATGGAAAGAGCGGTCGATGCCCTGAAGCGTAAAGGGGAGAAGATCAACGACCAACTGCTGTCGCATTTGTCCCCGCTAGGCTGGGAACACATTAATCTGACAGGCGATTATATATGGAAAAGCAACCGGATACCGGCTTCCGGTAAGTTTCGTCGGCTAAGGCCAGCTAAAATCGAAAGGTCAAAAAATAGCCTTAACGTTCAATAATTTTCGATATCCAAACTGACCCCTGTTCCGCTGTGCCACCCGGGCCATGCTTAAGCGGGCGCGCCGGCAGGGCATCGAAGTGGGTATCTTCTGCGCCCTTCACACCTGTGGTCGGCAGCTGAATCAGCACCCGCATCTCCACGTTTCCGTCACTCGCGGTGGACTTGACGTTAGGCACGGCGTCTGGCGCAGCCTTTTCTTCAAAAAGAAGGCCGTTGAGGAAATCTGGCGGGAGGCCGTTATCCGCCTGCTGCGCGGCAGCTATGAGCGTCAGTGGCGGCGTTACCTGAAGGCACAGTATGGCCGGCACCGGAAGGTACACTTCGCGAAGAAGACCCTGGGAGCCTGGCACAGCGTGAAATACCTCGGCCGCTACCTGAAGCGCCCGCCGGTGTCGGCTTTCCCGCCTGCGACACTACGCCGGTGGCGCGGTGGTACACCATTACCTCGATCACCGCACGGGAAAGCATAAGCGCCAGACGCTGAGTCAGGAAGAGATGATCGGACGCTATATCAGCCACATTCCGGCGCGGCATTTTAAGATGGTGCGCTACTCCGGCTTTCTGGCCAACCGCAAGCGGGGCACGCTGCTGCCGAAAGTTTACAAAGCGCTGGAAAAACCGAAGCGGCCCGGGTTTGCGGTGCTGATGAAAGGCTTCCCGGGCACGGATCCGTACCAGTGCATCCTCTGCAAAGGCCGGCTGCGTTTTGCCGGTGCCGTGGTGGGTGAGCACGCCACAAAATGCTCTCTGACAGGCTGCATCAGATGGCGAAAAAACGATGGCTGCGGATGTCTGAGCTGGAACGGTGCGCCTGAAAAATGGGTTTCAGGTTAAAAACACGGCGAAAATAGCACTTTTACATCAAATCCTACGTAGATTCGCGGCATGACTTGAAAGGAGCATGCCACTTTTCATGGTCATGCGCTCCCAAAAGAAGCGATTCAATCTCCTAACCATCAAGAACGTGGTATTGGAATTCGCCTTTTAATTGGTTGAGGGTGTGAAAAAAATATTAATTTTACCAGAATAACTTCCAGACCTAAGACTACTGTAGCGCACAGGCTTAACTTTAGCGGTTATTATAGAAGGGACGCAGGGCACTAGCCCCTTAATACCATTAGGCACCTGTAAATATCTTAACCGACTTTGTGCCGAACCACCGTTTTCCATATTTCCCAGAAAAATGGTGTATTGTTATTAACGGGCTGCGGAATGTCAGATGGATCGGTAAGGGTCACGCTATAATCCATTTTTCCCCTACCATCTAAAGTATAGATCCTAAAGTCATTATTTGTGCTATTATTAGGGTCTTGAAATTTCAGCATATATCTTGAACTAGAAAGCCCCGCTCCATCATAGATACATAAGTCTATAGAAGCACTACCTGCCGCTAAAGAATCATTTCCTCCGGAAGGTTTTACTGGTAAATTAAGGAGTGCGCTAGATGAATTTTGCGATGGAAAGAAAACTACAGGGTTCGTCTTTCCAAGATAAAATGAAATTGGATTTTGCTGGGGTAAAGTAGCGCCTGCTGTAATGCTCATCGTTTCGTAACTGGCCTTAATACCTAACGATGTTAAATAGAAAGTCAAGTTTTTCCCTTGCATTGAAATAACTTTCAGCGGATCATTTACCACTATATCAACTAGTTTCTTCCTGGGAAGAGTGGCCTTTTGATTATATAAAATTCCATAAGTTGGACTTTTATAAGAAACTCCTGTGTAATCGAATTTTAATCCATCCAGAATAACAATCTCGGTGTTTGGATTGCAGACAGACTCTCTTGTACCTGAAACATTGTATCTTAGAAATCCAATGCCCGTAACACCAAAGCCTGGATAAGTGCACCCGGGATCTGGTGTCGGTCCGCTACCCGCTGAAGTAAGCAGGAGCTGCCCCTTAGCAAGATCCATTCTAGAGGTCCTTGCTTGAAAATAAAAATCTTGACTTTTAAGGTAAATCGAACCTAAGACTGTTCCCTTCTTAATTCTTGTTACAGGTAAGTCGTATCTTACAAACTCAATATCAAAGCGATTAATAACCGCAGCTGAAGTTTTTTGTACATGAATAGAAAGCAAAAAACACACTACTAATGTGATAAAACACATGACATTAGAAATTATTTTGCAAGTAGAATCCAACATCTTCTTATCACTCTAGCAATATCAAAACGACCGTGGGAAAAATACTTTATATATCAAATAAAATTTAGCATGAAACTGTGGAGCGCGCGAATAATTTTTGCCAAAAACAGTTTTTCCATTAAGTTAATGTTAGAAGTGGCTTTGTTGAATAAATCGAACGGTAGCACGCCTGCTGCGTGAGCTCGTCTGCTGCGCAGCCGAAGTCCTTTCCACCTTCCTCGACGCATTTTATACTGTGTTTCATGTACATACCGCGCCCTGCAAAGCTTCTGTTCCAACACAATGAGGGCTGGGAACGCTTCCTTGAGAAGAATGGCCATCAGCTCACCGATTGGACCAAACTCTCCGTCGAGCGCATGCTTGCCTGCGGAACCTGCGCCATGGGCGTGCGCCGCTATTGCTGCAGTTCACCTGACTGTACGCACTCTCGTTTTCTCTGTCAGACCTGCAAGTCCAGGGCCTGCAGCAGTTGTGGCCTTAAAGGCACCGAGCAATGGATTGCCGAGCAGCAGCACATCCTGCCCGACTGCGACTGGCAACATATCACCTTCACCATGCCGCACCTGCTGTGGCCGTTCTTCAACAACAACTGGCCGCTGCTCAACGACCTCTTTCGCTGCGCCACCCGCGCCATGCTCAGGCACGCGCGAAAGCTGGGTAAAGCTGGGTATCGAGGTCGGCATCTTCTGCGCCCTGCACACCTACGGACGGCAGCTCAATCAGCACCCGCACATCCACGTTTCCATCACCCGTGGCGGTCTCGATACCAAACACGGTGTCTGGCGCGACCTGTTCTTCAAAAAGCAGCTGGTCGAAGAAATCTGGCGCGGCGCCGTCGTCCGCCTGCTGCGCGCCAGCTATGACCGCGTTAACCCAACCTCCCTGCCCGGTCTCGGTCACCTTCGCGATGAGAAGCAATGGAAACGCTACCTGCAGGCGCAATATCAGCGCCACTGGAAGGTCCACTTCGCCAAAAAGACCCGTGGTGCCTGGCGCAGCGTAAAATACCTGGGCCGCTACCTGAAGCGCCCGCCGGTGGCGGCGTCGCAGCTCCGCCATTACCGTGGTGGCTCGGTGGTGCACCAGTACTACGACCACAACACGCAACAGCACAAACGCCAGAAACTGAGCCAGGAGGAGATGCTTTGGCGTTACGTCAGCCATATCCCGTCCCGACACTTTAAAATGGTGCGTTACTACGGCTTCCTGGCCAATCGCAAACGCGGTTCGCTGCTGACGAAAGTCTACGAAGCACTGTCGATGACGCCGCGCGAAAAACCGCAGAAGCCGGGGGCGGTGCTGATGAAAACGTTCCTGGGTACCGACCCGTACCAGTGCATCTTGTGCAAAGGCCGACTGCGGTTTGCCGGCGCGGTGGAGGGCGAACACGCCACCAAACTGCTCTCTGACAGGCTGCATCGGATGGAAAAAAAAACGATGGCTTCAGACACCGGCTCTGGATAAGTGCGCCTGAAAAATGGCTTTTAGATGAAAAATACAGCAAAAACAGCTTTTTTACGTATTATCATGCGACAGGCCTCATCACATGCGGTTCTTCCTCGCCACTGTTCATGGTTAGGAAACCTAAAAAGGGTCGATTCAGTTTTCTAACCATGGACGTGGTATTGGAATTTGCCTATTAATTGGTTGAGGGTGTGAAAAAAATATTAATTTTACCAGAATAACTTCCAGACCTAAGACTACTGTAGCGCACAGGCTTAACTTTAGCGGTTATTACAGAAGGAACGCAGGGCGTTAGCCCCGTAATACCATTAGGCACCTGTAAATATCTTAACCGACTTTGTGCCGAACCACCGTTTTCCATATTTTCCCAGAAAAATGGTGTATTGTTATTAACGGGCTGCGGAATGTTAGATGGATCGGTAAGGGTTACGCTATAATCCATTTTGTTCCTACCATCTAAAGTATAGATCCTAAAGTCATTAGTTGTGCTATTATTAGGATCTTGAAATTTAAGCATATATCTTGAGCTGGAAAGCGCCATTCCATCATAGATACACAAGTCTATAGAAGCGCTACCTACCGCTAAAGAATCATCTCCCCGGAAGGTTTTACTGGTAAATTAAGGAGTGCGCTAGATGAATTTTGCGACGGAAAGAAAACTGCAGGATTCGTTTTTCCAATATATAATGAAAATGGACTTGGCCTGGGTAAAACAAACGAAGATGAAAACAAACTTTTTTCGTAATCGGCATATAGAACGAGATATTGTGAATAAAAAGTTAATCTTTTTCCTTGCAGTGAAATAACTTTCTGCGGATCATTTACTACTATATCAATTAATTTCGTCCTGGGTACAGAAGTCTTTTGAATATATAAAATACCATAAGATGGACTATTAAAATTAGCTCCTGTGTATTCGAATTTTAATCCATCTAGGACATAAAGCTTGCTTCTTGGATTGCAGACAGACTCCCTTGTACCTGATGAGTCGTATTTTAGAAATCCAACGCCCGTATTCGGATCGCTTGAAAAACTGCACCCGGGATCTGGTGTCAAGGGGCTAATTGTTGGATAAAACGCGAACTGCCCCGCAGAATTATTCGCTATAGCGGGCCTTGATAAAAAACTAATATCTTGACTTTTAATGTATAACGTTCCTAATACCGTCCCCTTCTTAATTTTTGTTATAGGTAGGTCGTATCTTACTAACTCAGTGTCAAAGTAACCATAATCTGCAGCTGAAGCTTTTTGTACATGAATAGAAAGCAAAAAAAACGCTACGCATATGATAAAAAATATGAAATTAGAACTTATTTTGCAAGTAGGATTCAACATCTTCTTATTATTACTCTATCAATATCAAAACGAACATGGGGGCGCGATTTAATTTAGAAAAAAATCAAGTATAGCGTTATATCATGGAATGCGCGAAGATTTTTTTGCTAGAAACAGTATTTCCATTAAGTTAATGCTAGATGTTCCCATCTGGTACGCTCTTTCTTTTCGACGATTCATTTCATAATATAGCATAAACCGCCAGCGTGAACTGCATCCAAAAAGTTCATGGTTAGGAATCTGAATCGCTTCTTTTCGGATCACCTGACCATGAACGTGCTGCGGGGCGCTGCCCTGGACCGGAAAAACTGGCTGTTCGCCGATTCAGATACAGGTGGTGAGTGGGCAGCGGCGCTGTATCTTTTATCGGTATCTGCCGGGTGAATGGCGCGGAGCCGGAGGTGTGGCTGCGCTATGTGCCAGGACAGTAGGTTGAGCTCACTTCTGTCATAGCGTCAATGGCCGGTATATGACGCTTATCTATAAATTACCAACCTAACACTCTAACGCCGCGACTTTTGTCTGCTTCCCAGTCAGGACGCTCACCTGACATAATCGCTCTACGATTATCCGCACTTGGTCTGGTCATAATGCCCGGATAAGATTTGTTGTCAGATGATTTCGCATGCGGCTCTGCGCTATCTGTTGAACACCCACTCAATATCAGAAGTGCCGCTATATAGACTTTTTTCATACAGTATCTCCGGTTATGGGCTGGTCAATCAGCCCGAAGAACAACGATGCTAGGTTTCGTGCGCATATATTCCAGGAGCGGTGAATCCACCTCTTTTCTGTTTCGGTCAGCGAGGTAGCATTTATGAACCATATCCGACCATCGTGGCGGACCACGATACCCAAGTGCGAAACGTCCAGACCGTGAAGCGGAGAACAGACATACCCCCGGTTTTCAAACGGTCCGGCACCCGCTGACTGAGTGCCTTTCCTGGAATGTAATTTATTTTACGGGGATGAATACCCAAACCCGGGATGTACTCACCGCCATCCGGTTTGCGGTTAATCTGCTTGTCAGCAACGGCGTAGTCAGGGCTGATATCCGGCGTGACGTCACGGGCATGCGCGGCAGTGCGGCGAACCAGTCGAAAAAAAGTGCCGGCGGTTCAGGTAGTCGACACTCCCCCAGATACAACGAACCTCCGCCAGATTATGCAGAAATGTTTTCTCGTCATGGCTGCGGGTCAGGACCTCGATGTGATCTACCAGGGTAACGCAGTTTACACAGTCTAAGACAGCGACAAGCGCTTCAGTGGTGTCTGATCCACCGATGAGCGCATCAGCCTGGTAAGGCGTACAGAGAAAGGCAGATGACACACGGTTGATAACCTCCCCGTGCTTTTCACCTGAAGACGGGATGACGTCCGCCCGGATAACCCGACTGACTTCTCCCTCCGTAACGCCGTCCATGATGGCCTGATATTTTTTCTGTACCGGGTGAGGCACAGGCCATCATATACGCTGACATAAGTAACACTGCCCATTTTTTACAATCATCTTTCGCGAGATAGAAGCCCATAGTTCATACGTTAAGTAAGATAATTATAATTGATACAGAAAAGCGCTATCGGTTGACTCCCCGTTGAAGAATCAGGAACCATATGGTGAAGAATGTGAAGGGCGTCACGCGACCTGTTCATGGTCAGGAAGCCTAAAAGGTTCGATTGAACTTTCTAACAATCCAGCGCTTGGTAACAACCAACCTGCACTTTTAATTCATTTCTTTTAGTTTGCGCTTTTCCTGGCGCAGCTTCTCAGCAACCTTACCTGACCGGACTACCGCTGCCATTACCTCTAACGGCAGCGGTGGGCTTAACAGTAAGGTGCCGCTGATTTCCGTCTCAGCCCTCTTCGTTAAACCCGGGCTCTTTCAGCATTTCGCTGATTTCGTCAAGCAGCTGGCGAAGGGCGGCCTTGCCTTTGGCCCCGCCCGCCATTTTTACGTCAGATGACACCTGAGCCACCCTGCCGGCGATGGCGAGTACGCGCCAGTCCTGCCAGGCGTTGCCTATCATTATCAGGTTCAGTGTTATCTGAAGGCCGGCCATCGGGTCATACCCGTCGCTTTCAGTAAACAGGCTTTCCAGCTCGGCGCGGGAGCCCTCGTTCATGGCGCTGAAATCCTGGTCTCGGTACCAGACCACGGACTGCTTTATGACGTCAGTCATTATCCGGTCAAACTCTTCGTTATCGCTGGCGCTCATACATCCTCATTTCTGCGGTTAGAAAGGTCCCCCCCCTTCAGTGCCCCGGCAGGGCCAGCAGGTTGTGGAGCATCGGGTCATCCCCGTTCACCGGCTCACGGCACCAGCCCGAACGCTTCAGCAGCACATCCAGCCCGGCGAGGTTCCCGCTGATGCGCGCGGGAAGCGGGTAACGCTGCTTTCCCCCGTCATCAAACCCGCTGTCCAGGGCAGCCCGGTTAATATAGACACCCGACACGGCGGGGTTCAGGCGTATTCTGTTACGCCCGCTCCACTCCTTCTCCGACAGGACCATATACACCCACCCCGTCATCTTCACCGCGTTCAGGGCATGCTGCAGGCGGTAAAGGTCGTTCTGCGCCTCCAGGCTGCCGCTGCCGGCGCGCCAGAGGTAGTTCAGCTTGCCGGGCAGGTCGGCGTGCACGCCCTTTCCCCTTCCCTCCTTCAGCAGCCAGCTGATGTCGCTGGCCAGCCCCCTGCTGAACCTGCGCTGTTTTTCCGCCAGCGCCAGCCACCTGACCAGAAACAGGTTTTCCTGCGCCGGGGAGCTGACCTCTCCGTCATCACGCGCGTTCTGCAGGGCCACCAGTCCGCACCAGGCGAGGTGGCTGGCGTTGAGGTTTCCGTTATCCATCTGTCTGTCCTTCCGGTTAATCAGAGTGCGTTGCAGTGATTGTAGACAGTAAGCGGGAACTGTGAAACCCGACTGCCTGAAGAGGGGCGAGCAGTGCGCAGCCCCTCACCGTATGCCGCGTCAGCGGCATGGAGGCGCCATAAGCGGTCAGGGACGGCACGGATGCCACCGGGCGCCGTCAGCCCGGCGAAGCCGGTTACGAGCCTCACGGTGCCACAAACCCAACCCTTCCCTGCCAGACGCCCTTAAGCAGCGGCCTGACAGCGATGAAGAAGCCTGCCGGTCGGAGACAAAAGACAGCTTCAGCGACACCTCCCAAAGCTACAGCAATAGTAGTTACAACACCCGGTATTAAAGCCACTCTGTTCCGGGCCTGCGGCCCGGGGCGGCGGGGCTTTGCAGTCGGGGCTGAGGTTCGCTGTGCGCGGGATGTTCAGTGCTGCGCTGTGTTCAGGGTGCAAATATTGATTGTTGTAACTAATCCTTTTTGCGTCGTCAGCCCCGGCTTGCCGGGGAGCTATTTCAGCCTTTTCTTTCCAGATGCACCAGTGTCCGGTGAGTCGCCGGAGTTTGCTCTGAGCAGGCGAAGAGAGCTACCCCGATGCCTTGCGCAGCAGGCTCCGGGTACTCTTTCTTTAGAAAGCCTGTTTTGTTCAGAAGTAACGTTCGGAGTTAACTATAAACACGCTGTACCTTTCGAAGTTAAATACATACCCGCCCGCACGCCGCACGAGCGTTCGAAGTTAACTGAGTATTTACTGTACCCGCCTGCCGGCGACGGCAGTTTGTTAGCCGAAACGATGGCCATGAATGCGGCCGGGAGTGAATTTCAGACGTGCGCGGGCCTGCCGGGCGCGGGATTGACCGTTCAGCGCCAGCACAGACACCGCGACGGGCGCGGTTATTTGAGGAAGGTGTGTATCAGAGGGTGACGCCGGCGCGCTCCAGTAGCAGGCGGTAATATTTCTCGGCGTCGGTCACGTTCAGCTGCGGGAACTCAGCCTTAACGCCCTTTTCCAGCGTCATTTGCATGGCCATCGTCAGCGCACCGCTGGCAGTATGGCGGCGCCAGGCGCTCTGATAGCGGTCGGTACCGTTACGCGGGCGCAGTTGCCGCAGCGTGCCGGCATGTCCGTCCAGCGTGCGTTCGAGTTCGGATACAACCCGCTGCTTCTCGGCGCGCAGCTCCGGGCTGACAACCCAGCGCTTTATCTGCTTAAGACGGTTCTTCAGGGAGTGATGGCCGTCGATGCTGATGCCCAGGCGGGCCATTTTGAGCTGATGGCGTTCGTACTTCTCGCGCATGGACTGCGCAACGCCCGAGGCTACCGCCCACTGGCGGTACTTGTGCAGGTACTGGCGCACGTTTTCGACCGTCATGCCCCGCGAGGAGAAGAAGTTTTCGGTGAGGAAGATGCGCATTGGCTTGTTCTGGCCGGAGTCCGCATCGCGGTCGCGGTGAACGACCACGTAGTCGAGCTGCTCGAGCACGCGCAGCGCGTTCAGCAGCACGTCGTAAGCCTTGCGCCCGCTTTCGTAAACGTGCAGCACGTTCATGCGGCGCGCCATGTCTTCGACGGGAAGCATGACTTCAAACATGTATTCACTGTCCGGGCTGTAGTCGCAGTTCGCGGCCAGCACCAGAGAAAGCGCGCTCAGGGCCTCGCGGCTCTCGGAGCGCGGGGTGATGCGCATCGGTTTTGGACGAAACGTGCGGTCGAACATGCGGCTGTAGGGGGTGTAGCCCTTCTGGCGCAGGGCAATCAGGTCGGCATTGCGGCACCAGTCGTGGTGACGGATGCAGGCCACGACCTTAGAGGCCATGCCGCGCGGGTTTTCCCGTTGAATTCAGGCTGATGATTGCGGTGCGTCTTCGGCTGGCCCCTGCGCAGCGAGTTGGACTCGCCTCGACGGGAAGGACGGTAAGCACCGGCAGAAGCGACGGACGCTCCGGTCGGAGAAATCGTAAAGATACGTTCAGACACGGCTCCCTGCGCTTATGTTGCGCGGGGGGAGTTGACCTTTAAAAGGCATAAAACTATACTCCCTGCATAGAGCAACAAACTCTATACAGTTTTAGTGAGCCCCGTTAATCTTCTAATCCGCCAAGAAAGGAAAGATTATCGGGGTTTTTGCTTTTCAGATTCCGGAAAACTTCTCGTCAGAACCTGTTCCCTGCCACCTTACGGCGTGGCCGACCAATATTCACTTTCCACAATCTATCATTAACATCTTATACAGGCAAGATAGTAAAGACTTTACCCCTCTATAGCCTGTTCAGAAAACTCATTTTGTAGTAAGCGCTCAATGAATTCAGCCTGGGTGATCCCTTCTTTTTGGCAGGCATCTACCAGCCTATCCTTAAGTGGGTTCCTTAGAAAAACTTTTAGTTCTTTATGAGTTATGCGTTTTCTAGCAACTGCCGCTAACTGTTTCTCAGAAGCAGTCATCGCGTTCCCTTTTCGGTATGAACGCTTAATCTTTGATGAGGAAGTACCGCCGTTTTCAACCTGCGACATCTCAGCCTCCCCATAGTAAAAAATGGATCATCGACTGAGAATACTACAAGTTCCACAAATCAGCGACTTACTTTATACAACGGCGTGACCGGCGTTGGCGCGCCCGTCCCGTCAGTAAAGTAAGCGTGGGAGAGTAAAGAGGGTTAATGCGTGGGAGGCCAGTCGGTCCCCATGTCCCAGCGGCTCTGCCAGTGGGTCAGGTATTGCTGCGCGACCGCAGGCATATCCTGCAGCAGCAGGGCGTTCTCTGAATTGTTCCGCGCTGCCGAACGGCTGAAGTTATAGCTGCCCGTCTCCACGTTGCGTCCGTCAGTTACAATCACCTTGTCATGCATGATTTTAAACGTGCTCACCGTGCGGACCGGAATACCCGCGCCGTACAGCAGCGACATGGCCGCCTGCCCGCTGCGGTTGTCGTTACCTCTTTCATCGAGGACCACCCTCACGTCCACTCCCCGGCGCTTTGCCGCCATCAGGGCCTTAACCACCTCCGGCGAGGTAAACGAATACCCCATCAGCCGGATGCTTTCCCGTGCGTTATTTATTGTGCTGAGCACCAGCTGCTCCGCGCTGCCCTCCGGTGAAAAACCCACGCTCACGGGCGGTGCCGCCACTACCGGCGCAGCAGACAGTAGCAGCGACGCGCTGACAACAGCCGCGCACAGCGTCTGAACTCTGTTTATCATACTGATTCTCTTTTACGGCCCTGACCGGGCCGGACGGGCTGAGGCGTATCGCAGCGAAGCGAAGAACGAACAGCCCGTCCGGAACGGGCAGGAAGGGGTCAGGGCTTACCGGACGCGCGGTCGATGGCGGCCTGCAGCTGCTCTGCCGGAACGGCCCCGCCCAGCACGGTGGTGTTATCTGCTGTCGCACCGGACAGCGGCATGATGATAAAGCCCGGCGTGCCGGTCAGCCCGATGGCCTGCGCCAGCCCGTCGTTGCGCTCCGTAATCGCCTGCGCTGACGCCGTGGCTGAAGCAGAGGGAGCAAGGCCGGCGGCGGTGCTGACCCGGTCAATGTCAGCCTGCGTGAGCTTCCCTTCGTCGTGGCCCGTGGCGTAAATCCCGTTGTGATACGCCATGTAGGCTGCCTGCCCCTTCTGTTTCCAGACCTGCAGCCCGCGCTCCGCCGCCGTTTTCGACGTTTCCCAGCGGCTGGCAAAGATGGGCCAGTCCTTAAAAATGTACTTCACGTCAGGGCGGGCCTTCATAACCTGCTCCACCACCGGGGCCATCCGGCTGCAGAACACGCACTGGTAATCGAAGAATTCGATCACCGCGACCTTCGCACCGGACGGGCCGACGACGGGCACGTCCGGGTCCGCCGTCAGCGGTCCCTGCAGCTTCACCGCCGCCGTGCGCATTGAGAGCGACAGGCGGTCGGCCTGCTGCGCCTGCAGCTTCTGGCTGACCTGCAGCAGGATTTCAGGATGCGCCAGCAGCCAGTCGCCGGCGATTTTGCCGATTTGCGCCTCCTGCGCGGCGCTGAACGCCGTCACCGGCGCAGAAACGGCAGGTGTCTCCGCGACCGCAGACGCGGCGCAGCACAGCAATGCGGCCGTCATGGCCACCTTCAGTAAAGTGTGTTTCAAAGGGGTATCCTCAGCGCACGTTGCGCCACAGTGATTTGGGGATTTTGTCAAAGTATCGTCCGGCAACGATTTCCGCCCGCCGGTGGTCGGCGGCGGCGTTAAACAGGCAAAGCGCGTCGCCGGTCAGGGTGTAATTCTGGTGCTCTGCCACCTTCTCCAGCGTGTCGGCACTCTGACAGCGCCTGAGCCGGTAAAGCCATTCCTCTCTCGTCATTTTTCCTTTCTTCAGCAGGTTATCGTTCTTTCGAACAACGATGGCTGCGTGATCGCCCGCAGCGCCGAAAGTAAGGCTCTGGGTGTTAAGATGGGGCAGCCGTGGTTTCAGATAAAATCACAGCAGTTTCCGGTACGCCTGCACGCCTTCTCCAGTAATTACTCGCTGTACCACGACATGTCCGTCAGGGTTTCCACAGTTCTGGAAGAAATGGCACCGGCCACGGAAATCTACTCCATCGATGAATCTTTCCTGGATATACGGGGCATTGACCGCACAGAGTCATTTGAAGATTACGGCAGGCGCGTGCGTGAGAGGGTCAGGGCCGTGACAGGGTTAACCGTAGGCGTAGGAATGGGCCCAACTAAAACACTGGCAAAATCAGCCCAGTGGGCCAGTAAGGAATGGAAGCAGTTTGGCGGCGTGCTGGCACTGACTACGGGCAACCCTCAGCGAACGGACAAGCTGCTTTCACGTCAGCCGGTTGAAGAAGTATGGGGCGTTGGGCGCAGGCTCAGTAAGCAACTTAATGCAATGGGGATAATATCGGCGCTAGATCTTGCCCGTAGTAATCCGGCCTTCATCAGGAAAAATTTCAGCGTTGTGCTTGAGCGTACCGTGCGGGAACTGGCCGGCGAGTCTTGCGTCGCGCTGGAGGAAGTCCCTCCGACAAAACAGCAGATCGTCTGCAGCCGCAGCTTCGGCGAGCGCATCACGTCGCTTGAAAGTATGCGTCAGGCGGTATGTACCCATGCTCAACGTGCGGCCGAGAAATTGCGACAGGAAGGACAGTACTGTCAGCACATCTCTGCATTCATCAAGACCTCCCCGTTTGCTCAGGGGGAACCGTACTACGGCAACGTGGCGGGAGAAAAACTGACGGTGGCCACTCAGGACACCCGGGACATCATTGCTGTGGCCATGCGCTGTCTCGAGCGTATCTGGCGCGATGGCCACAGGTATGCAAAGGCTGGCATCATGCTGGGAGACTTCAGCTCGGGAGCAATGGCTCAGCTGGGTCTGTTCGATGATACGCCGCCGCGCCCTGCCAGCGCGCAGCTGATGTCGGTGCTGGACAAAGTGAATAACTCAGGACTTGGTAAGCTGTGGTCTGCCGGGCAGGGAACAGCCCCAGAGTGGCAGATGAAGCGAGAGATGCTTTCACCGGCGTGGACAACGCGCTGGACTGACCTTCCCGTGGCGGTAGTCAGATAGTTATTGGACAATTTCCGTTCATAAATGAACTACAAAGAGAATGCAAATGTATTACACTGGAAATACTTTGATATATAGGATGGTGATTAAGGGCACCAGAAAGATGCCCTTAGGTGTGTTTAAGCAATTTATTAACCGATCCGCTGAAATCGGGAGCGTCCAGCCATCTGAGTGTGGCGTTGTTCCTGCTCCGGCTGTGCTTCCCAGTCGGTATACGAAAGAGCATTTTCAATAATCATACGTCTCAGCTCTGATACAGGCATTCCCAGCTCCTGTCCAACCCTGATGAGATCAGTCATCGACTTTTCGTAGCTGTTTACAGCATGCTGGCTCAGCAGAATGCCCTTCTTACGGCAAATTTGATGCTGATATCGCGTGGCAAAACCTGGCAGATCTTCATACGAAACCTTTAAAGGCAAACTTACCCGACGAATGATATTTTTATTTCTGCTGCGACTGCTTTTCTTTGTGCCACCGACACGCGCTGGCAAGTCGGTAAGGCGGGAAACCAGGTCGTCAGAATAATACGATGACGTGACCAGTGCATGACCCCTTTTCACTTTCGCATTCATATATTGCCCTCCGGTTTCGTGACAGAGCTTATTTTATCACAGGTGGATATAAACACCCAATGACCTTCTCAGGGGACGGCGTCTTAGCCTTTTAACCAGCAAGTCCCCTCTCACAGGGAGCCCCCGCATTTCACGGGATTCATCCTGCTTAGTCAGCTGATACTGATAGCTACGGTAACGGGGTATCAGTACGGTTTCGGGCGAACTGATTGAAACCGTTCGGGCCCGGTAGGCCAGTGCAAAGCTTTCAGTGACGATTAACGCAACGGCCATGACATAACCTTTTATCGGATTGGCCTTTACAAAAGGGTTCCCCTCAAGAAAGCGTAGATTAACATTTACCCTGCGGCGGGAATGCCTTGCCAGTAAAACGCCACACAGTACACCCCGACACATAATGCTGACGTCCAGCTTGTCACGGTGCCGGATCCGGTGTCCGGTCCAGTTTATATTCACCCTCTCTCGGGAAGTAACGGTACGCCAGTGATCCTTGACAAAGTCTGCGTGAGTCATGTCGAGCCGTTCAAGAATGATATCAAAAGCCGCACCGTCAGGGATTTTGTGGCTGAGTTCAGTGCTAATTCTGGCTCTGGCAAGTATTAAAGCCATGTCTCTCAATTTTCTGTGTTCTGAAGCCGTTGCCATTCCTTCCCTACTCCCTGAACTGCGAACTGTCGACAGTGTTTAACGTAGTACATAAGAAATATATCATAAATCCCGGTGTGACTTGAGGCAGCTCCGTCGCACAGCGGCGCGCTGCAATACCTGTTAAACTATGTTCCCTCTGAACAAATCAGCATCCAAATTGAATACAAATGTAATACTCAAGTATTACGCATTTATCCAATCTATCGCACACAGCAAGGCATACTATATAGAAGCACACAACCATAACGACAGGATGATACTCCCCGGAATATCCGGATACCGTTCATTGAGGTATACCGAATGTTACCCGTTGCGCGCCAGGGATAAGGGGGCTCCTGCAGGAGGTTAGAATACACAGGTATCACCTTAAATACACATCTTGAATACAGTTGTAATACATTTGTAGTTCACACGAAAGTCAGCATATCCGCCCAGTCACGGGCGTCAAGCGTAAAGCGGATCCCCAGCTGCGGTGCGACGTCCAGCGCAAACACCTTCAGGTACACCTCGGTACTCTCATAGCGTTCATGCCCCATGTAGGTCTGCACCACCTTCGGCGGAACGTGATTAAAGAACAGGTGCATCGCATAGCTGTGCCTGAAGGTCTTCGGACTCAGCGGCGACACGGCGAAACATACTCCCTGGGCCTGCGCCCGTTCTGTTGCCTGCTTCAGCCAGGTCCATGCGGTTTTCCGGGTCGCCTCAAACAGGGGTCTCCGCCGGCCCGGACGGAACGTGGCCAGATAGCGCTTCAGATCGCGGACGTAGTCGTCATCAAGCAGCGGCACAACCCGGGCAATTCTTTCATCCTTACCCGGACGGCCCCGTCCCCGGCTGCGCTGCTTGAGGGTACGCAGGCGCATGCAGGGGCGCGGACCGTCAAGCTCCATGTCCTCAGGCGTGATGCCCAGCGCCTCGGTGATGCGTGCGCCGGTATTCCAGAGGGTGGCAAACAGCATCCTCTGACGCTCGTCAGGCAGGTGACTCAGCAGCACGGCCACTTCGGGTGCCAGAAGGTAATGCGGCAGGTGGGGCTGCAGGAGCGCCATGCGCCGCAGGGCGATCGCCGTCTGCCAGATCTCTGCCGGAACCGGCGCGCTGGTGTTTGTCAACAGCATCGCCGGCCCCCGGAAACGAATACATTTGTATTACACATGGAATACCTCAGTATGACATTTAAAGGTCGTACCGGCAGTCAGTCAGCCATTGCGGACTCCCGCCCATCTCAGATGGCCGCATGACAGAATGCACTCAACACGCAATACACGTGTATTACATTTGTAGTTTTGGTGTGCGCTGTGTGAATTCTTTGCGGTACGCGTGGGTAATCAGCTTCAGAATTTAAAAAACGTGAAATCACTCTCATGACCTATTCTGACGCGCCCGGAACGTCCGCGCCACAGGAATAAATCGCCGGAGGTACGGACGAAGGGTAACAAAATTCGAAATACCGGAGTAAAAGTTACACAGAAAAAAGGCGGTTTTGAGGGTGCAGACGCGGCCCAGCGTCAGAAAAGGGACCTGAAGTCAGGCGGGGCAGGGGTTGTGAGAAATGCCGGGGCCGAGGAGAGAGGGGAGACACTATGCCTGTTCTGTTACCCACTATGGCAAACGCACTCATGCAGGTTCAGATTCGCTACTTTCACCATCATCTTTCGCAGTACGGGCAGAAATAAACCGGTCAAGGCGCCGCTCCAGAACAAAGGTGAGACGTGGGTATCGGTTTCAGAAATAATAGATTCAGCTGCTTCTCGCAGTTTATGAGCGATATCCTCTAGAGATAAGCTACTTACTATGTACGGTTGACTGATAGAACCAACATGACTCATAAAGTCTTTCAGTTCAGTGCCAGAAAAAGCGTAAATCTCATCTTTTATTGATGATACTGTCGAAGATCGAAAAACAGCTCTCTCTCTTTCTCCAGCATGGTTATATAACGAAACATGCTCAATGGCATCCTTTACACCTGCGTGTTCTTTTATATTGTCAAAAGGTGTAGCAATATGGGGAAGAATAGCATGTCGGATTTCTGCTAACTTATAATATGAATGAAAACCCTCTTCGGGTAACTTTTGTTTTACAATCCATTTACCTCTGAATTTATCCGCATATTTTTTAAGCACGGTTTTATTTTTCATTAAATCCAGCAAATCAGATATATCTTTAGGGCTGAGAAACTCAGCGCAATCCAGTAAAGATTTACATTCCTCACCTACTTCATCATCACTCTTTTTAAACTCCCAGTAATAGCTAGTACAAAATTCATTGTATTTACGTGTAGCTATTATCTCCTTTTCACTCCTTGTGGTTCTTTTTAAATATAATATCCAACTCCTTGTTATAAGATGGATATTCTTCAATAACCCTAAGGATACATGAAGCGATCAACCCTGCATCTACCAATCCCAATCTATTGATAATATCAAAAGTTTTATTGCTTAGTTTTTCATTTTCCGACTCCCTGAATCCTTTCATATGCATACAACTAATGTACTCTTCTGTATTGTCCCATATTCCTATCGCCTTGTAATAAACCCCAGCTGTTAAAACGATGTTTGGTATAATGCGTGATAGTTCACCTTCTTTCATCGCTCCACATTTAGAAACGATACTAGCACTGAGATTCAGTAATTTTTTATTAGCCGTATATTACCTATATTTAAAATCGAAATTGCTGATTCCAACCCTTTCCTATGAGGTATAGAATGTCCTTCTGCGGCTATTTTAAATGCTTCACCTGGAGATATATTGTGAAAAACCTCAACCTCCACTAATTTTTCGTTCATCACCTTCCACGCATTCAAGTTTTCCTGTGACATTTCGTTCAGATTCATTATCAAAAGAAATCTCGTTTGATACTGTGATATGTACTCGTTGATGAAACCCATAATTTTTATAACTCCAAGCTCCTTCTCCAACCTTTCGATATCATCGATAACAACAAAAGAATCTTTCAGATAGTACGGTAGTGCTATATCGCTGAAATCCAGAACTGCCGGAACCCCTTTAACGAACTGAGAGGTAACATTAGAGATGTAATTAGCAATTTTTCGTAATTTATTTCTAAAATTACTGCCTTGTTTGTCTTCGCCTAAAATATTTCTCAGTAACGCTTCTTTTACGGATTTTATGTCATTAACCCCAAAAAGAGAAACATATCGGGCATCGCTTATTTTTGTATTTTTGCTATTTTTTTATACTATGCCAAATATGTGTTTTGCCTGCCCCCCAAAGACCAGAAATGGTGATCACCTTAGCATCATCTTGGAGTACAAGTTTCTCAATCCTTTCACGTGTTCTCGCTATAGACATTAAACAATCCTTTTTATTAACATTAAAATTTAGATAAATATTTATCGCCCCCCCTAAACGACTTAACCTTAATCTTATTAACTAATTAACTTAATAAGGGGGCTAATAATAACTCTACATACAGACCATTTATCTGCTTCGCCATCATCGGCCAAGGGCTTTTTAGAAAAACTTTATTTAATTACTTTTTTTGTTTTTTTTACTCGGTATATAGCTCAAAGCGATAAGGAGAGGGATGATAAGGGCAAGAGAAGCCGCTAATAAAGCACCATATTCTTTCGCAAATGTAAAAATATTCGATCCTCCCTCATTACCATTGTTAGAAGCAACGAACATCCCCGTAGGGGCAGAATTAAGTTCAATACCCCAGTTATTCATGTGGGCTAGTAATAATAGCCCCGCACCCAGAATATATCCCGGCAACACTTTTGGATGCTCTTCATAATAACAGACCATGATCCCAACAAATGACTGCACAAATGCGGCGGCACCAATACCTGTATACCAAGCCGACGCGCCAGCATCCACATACAATGAAAATAAAGCAAGTATTACACCTAGTACAAGGCTGATAACAAGTAGAGACACTATTTCTGTTAAGGAAAACTCCTTAGATTTACGTATACCTGTGATATGACGGGTCATATTAAAGCCTCTTTTATATTGATTGGTTCTTGGGATATAAAAAGATGATAATGAAATACAAATGTAATACTTTTATGATCAGTCCCCACTTACCCAATGACGAGTCGCACTGTGAGCGCATCGATAATCTGAGAGTTTCCAGACCAGTGCTATAGCATCCCGCAGCCTTCTTCTGGCGAATTTTCCTTTCGTTATACTAATGAAAAACCCTTCCGTACTAAAGCTGCAAATATCCCCTGATTATTCCTTATGCCAGCATCCCGTGAATACTTACAACACCGGAATGGTGATGCTATCCATCCGATCTGTTTTATGTTGTAAAACACTCCGGCACAAATACATTCATCAGTGCCGGAAGCCATACATAAGAACCCTCTAAGAACTACACATCTAATCTAAATGTATTACAAATTATCCTTAATCACTTCCAGCATCTTTTCCGGGCCCGCCTCTCGTGCGAGATACAGTGCTGCACGGATAAGCGTGGAATCAGTGATCGTCTTGGTCGTTATGCTCTGTATCTCATCGGCCAGCTCACTACACATAACCTTCTCTGCCGGCGTCATCCTTACGGTTTTGGGGGGTTCACTGGTGGTCCGGTTACGGTTTACCTTAACGTTAGTTAGTCGTGAATGGCTTTCACCGGAGGCCACATCAGGTTTTTGCATTACAGGGCGGGAAAGTGGTGCTTTGGCCATTACTCTTTTGCTCCGTTGATTAGATTTTCCAACTCGCGCATCAGGCTGCGGTAGTCGTTGAGGGACAGAGCGCCCTTGTTGTAGTAGTGCAGCGGTACGCATGCGACCTGAGCCTGGGAAATATTTTCATCAGTACGGATACGGGACTCCATGAAGTTGCGGCTGGTGCGTTCGTTGGTCTCCAACTGCTCCTGCAAGTAGGTATTCATCACTTTCTTTGAGCCGTTATATTCATTGCGGAACACGCTGAAATTGGTGAAGCTCTCTTCCCGGATCTCATCAAGATAGTCCAGAACCACGTCCAGTCCGGTCAGCGCAAAAGATCCCCCGTCGACAGGTATCAGCACATGGTCCGCTATGTAAGCCGCGTTAGTTGTTGAAAGATTCAGCCCGGGGGAGCAGTCGATGAGGATATAGTCATACTCTGTGGCCACTGCCTGAAGATGCTTGCCCAGCATTTTTTCCCGATGATGGCGGGTTAGACAGTTTTCCATAACGCGCTCAAAAGAGGGATCTGACGGGATGATACTGAGATTAGGTATATTATCCTCACCACTTACGGCAGGGATAATTGCTTTCCTGATATCAAAGCGCTGGTTGTTGTAGAGGTCGCATATAGTATGCCCGAACTGCGCATAATACTTACGGCCGGACGCCAGGACCTCGGTTGAGTTAGCCTGCTGGTCGCCGTCAACCAACAGCACACGACGCCCAGCATGTGCCAGCGTCACTGCAAGATTCGTGATAGTGGAGGTTTTACCCGCTCCCCCTTTGTTATTCATGATCGCAATAATTTTAGCCGGCGTACCCTGTTTCACTACTGCTTGCTCTGCCATCAGAATTCCTTCCAGTTGTGTATTACAAATGTAATGCATATTGATGTCTGAGACCAGGATAGCACTTGGAAATGTAATACACAAGTACTACACAAGACATCTGAAAAGCTGACCAATGTAAGACTCCCCTGACAGATATCGCCAATTTGCAGGTTAGTCCCATTGGAGTCAGCCGAGAATACGGAAAGACTGCCTGAGCGGGAAAATAAATCATAGCGAGTAGGCGAGCATCATAAGGAAAAGATGCAGAACATTTTTTTTACGGCTTATCTTGCACTCGTATCCAGCCAAAGCACCTGAACCAGGAAATAAATCTGGTTCAACTACAATGTACTGTTCAGTAACGGAAACCATCAAACTATCACCATGTTCAATTCCAATATCTGCCCTGGGTAGCTCTCCGCTCAGTTCTTCAAGCCGGACTGGTGTCATATATTTCATTTTTTCTTTTCGGGAAAATCGGGTATGGCTGCCGCCGCATCCCTGGCTGTCGCGTCCCAGCTCCACCAACGTCTCTCACCGAACTCCTCTTCGTAGTGGGCCTGCTTTAAGGCCTTTCGCGCGAGGTATTCAGGCGTATTCATGCCAAACACCTCAAGCGGCACAAACTCTTCGCCGCTGACGTCCGTCAGCAGGAAGTCAGGAAACACGTCTTCATAGCGCAGCGGCTTATTGAACGCACGCTGTTCAGCCCAAAGTTTGTTCTCGATTACCGCTTCATACCCCGAATCCAGGGGGGATATAACGGGGGCTGACCACCATCAGCGCCATGTCGATAACCTCGCTGCGGGTAGATGGAACCGACTTTCCGTCCACGTGACGAAATGTGGTAACCGGCGGATTCGTTTCAGCGATCGCTATCACCTTCGCCCCCTTCCTTCAATGCCCGAGTTCGCTACCAAGGCTTGCCTCACAGCGCGCCCTGGCATCCGGTGGGATCCTGAGTTCAGGAAAACCGCAGAATAGTCCCAGAGGCAGCATGCCACTATTCAGCATCGCCTCTGTCTTTTCTGTCCAGCTGGCAAGCTGGGAAACCACCACCATGCGTTTTTTATTTTTGGTGGCCCCCCGGACCTTCTGCAGATTAGTTTTACTGTGCGCGCCGTCCCGGTTACCGGGTATTAGCATGACGTCGCTGAGCAGGGTCTTACCTATCCGGAGCCTCGCTGATATCTTATACAGGCGGTAACCCAGCCAGACAGTGCCACGGGATTTTTAAGCTCGAAGGCGGGATGCCAGACGATTATTTCTGCCTGATCCCACATAAAGTGAAGCAGTCCGAGCTGCTGCATGGCAGGTTCACGTTTCGTGGTCGCTAAAGTCTCAAGGACCGGTTCAGGGTTGTCGTCATCAGGTGCCTTTGGCTCATTTTTCTGCAGTACCGTCGGGAGCCTGATTTTAAACATCCCGTCTGCGCCTGTTGTGACCACACCCGCATCATAAATACTGGCCTGAGATTTGTCGGACCAGATGGAATAGAACCGGCAATTCTCCGCGTGCTGGCTGCCCTCATAGGGCCATGCGCTTCTGAATGACTGACTTTCAGTCTGAGGATATTCCCCTCCGTGCTGACAGGCTGACAGGCTGACAGGCTGACAGGCTGACAAAGGCAGCTTACCGAAACAGTCTCGCGGTTGTTACGTGCGTGTCTTAGATAACGGTGCCACTCCACGACTTTATTTTTCTGAAAAGACTCATCACAGTTGATAACGCCTTTACTGCCAGTAAACTGAACGGGGAAAACAGCACCCTTAGCCATATCAGTTCCTTTTTATTTGAGGAAATACGATTTTAATTGCGATTTAAAATTTTGTTTAGTTTCTATTTTATCCGCAAAGCGGAGTTAAATCAAAAGATACCATAAAAACTGTAACTTATAGTTAATATGAGCAATGACTTTTCATGCTTTATTTATTAGGCTAAAAAGTGTTTTTTTAATTAATAATGTAAAGTTTTTAAATTTAATGACGATAACAAGATGTAAAACGGAGAAAAACATGAACCAGTTTCACGAACTTAATATACTGACATCACGCGGAGACTTAAGGTCCTCATTTTTATTAATTAAAAGCTACAGCGAAGGCGCGGCCCGAAAAATAATGAAAAAAGCAGGGTATTATGTTCCTGACGTTAAGGGATCGTCTTTCTGGAGATTTGTCCAGGATACGATAGCTACGGCTGCGAAAAACCTTACCTGCGGTTACAGGAAGGGTATGCAAACCCCGCATGCAGAACGCACGGTCCATCAGGTCGAGGTTTGCACTACGGAAATTTCACTCTCCGCTGAAGTTCCAGCTTCTACAAATGAGAAAAAAACGCAATCCTGCGCAAGGTCAGAGATGCATTCAACAGGTGCAGGAAACGTTTCTTCTGAAAATGTGAATACGCCAAAAAAGCGGCCTGCACCGCCCGAAAACGGCAGCGAATCTGGACTGAACAGATTTGATTTTTTTATGAAGGTTACAATCTTCTGGCTAATGGTTTGTTTGGTGTGTTATGCGTTACCGGCCATCTTATCCTGTGGGGATACACTATTATATATTTCCACATTTTATTTCCCTCCAGCGATATGGGCGCTATCCTTTTTCGCTCATCATTATGATGCCAGAAGGAATCGTAGGAACAAAATATATCTCACGTTCCACAGTGGGCAGGGGGTTTCAATGCAGCTATGCCGCTGTGCGTTTATATCCCTAAAAATCCATTCAAATTGAGTTCTTTGATGGCTAAGAATACCTGTAAACAGATGAAAAATAACGACACACCAGTCGTCATGCGCTCTCATTTACTGTGCAATGTGAGTGTGAGAGATAGGTTCATCAGAAGAATGAAGATTGATAATATCCGCTGTGAAATGACTTCTGGGCCTGAGAAGCCGCGTGGGTGGCGACACTTTATGCTTTACTGGGTGACACCGGTAATCATCGGTTCATTCCAGTTCAGTTTCCCTTCACTGGGCAGTACAGAGTATGAAATGAAGCTGAGCCGCACGCGCCTGCCCGTCCTGATAGAGCGAGGACAGATCGCGGTTGGTGGCGTACTTGCACAGGTTCATCTCAAACACGGCGCGCGCCGCCGACCGCGTGGGGGGCGCCGTGGGCTGGACGACCAGCGACATGCCGCTGCTTATCATGTCAGCCGCTTTATCGGTGAACAGGTTCGCGCTGCCGATGCCCATTGTTGATGCCGCGCCCACAGCATCACCAGCTGCGACAGCGACCAGCCCGATGCGGTCGGGACCAGCGTGATAAAACCGGCAGAGCTCATCAGCGGATGCAGCATCGAGCGCCCGGCGCTGAAGACCTTACCGTCCTGCCCGCCCTTGAACAGCGTTCTCAGCGTGACGATAAGGAACCACACCAGCGCCACGGCGCAGAGCACACCGTTGAGCAGGGCAAACAGCGAGCCGATAAGCGTCTACTGCCCGGGCTGGAACGGCGTGAGCACGACGTCGCCGAATATCATCACCAGCGCCTGCCGTGAGAGGTCGCCGGTCTTGCCGGCGGCGTCGCTGATGGTCTGGTAGTCCACGCTGTCGGCAAACGCCGGGCAGGACGCGACGCACAGCAGAGCCGCCGCCTGAATTTTTGTCAGTAGCTTCATGATTTACCTGCGGGTCAGGAGCTGACCGGATAGAAAAGAGTGGGTGCCGCCTGCGCGGCCGCTTGGGGTGTCTCAGCGCTCTCAGCAGGGCGCGGCTGCTTCACGCCGAGAAAGACTAAGAGCCGATCAGGTTGATAACAAAATCGACCACGGTCTTTATCCCTTAACGGGCCGGTGCTCTCCGGTTGATGAATAGCCGCCCGGTGAGGGCGGCGTCAGCCCGGTGAGGGCGGCGTCAGCCCGGTGAGGGCGGCGTCAGCCAGGGGTTACTTCACGTAGCGCCACACGTGCTTCGGCACGCGGTCAAACAGCTTGCCGGCAGCGAACTCCGCCTTGCGGTGATCATAGGCCTGCGTCATGACCAGGTCTTCCGCCGGGTCTCCGGTATAGCTCAGGTGCTCATAAACCTTCTCCAGGGTTTCCAGATTATGGCATCGACGGAACTTCAGCAGCCATTCGGTGCGTGTCATGGTGTTATCTCAGGTGGAGTACTAAAATCAGTAGAAGGATAATGACGCAAAATGGTTACTGGTAATACCGCGAATATGCTGAATTTTAATCTCTAATTCTGCTGAAAACGATGGCACTTCCGCCTGATGTCCTGACGCACCGTTCGCCTTCAGGGGGCGCCGGATGCCGGGGTGCCCTCCTGCGGTTCGCGCGCGTGCCAGCGTGCGGCGAAGTCGGTGGCTTCTGCCTGGTCAAACATGATTGCCTCACCCCGCACCCGGCTGCGGGCGGGCAGCGTCATGCCCCCCATTTCCCCCGTGGTGCGTACCGCATGAAGCAGCTCGCCCGGCCTGATCCTCAGCAGGGCGGCAAACACATCAAGTCGTATATACATCACGTCCCTCCCGTGGGTAAAAACTTTATTCACCCGCCTGCAGCCACGGCCAGCACGCGAGGACGAACAAGATAAAAGGGATACCCAGCACCACCAGACGCCAGACCGGCGACGCCGACATAAACGTTGCAAAGATGGCCTGCACCTGCATCACAAAATCAGGCCGCAGCTGGTCAGTGGCCGAAGCAATGAGCTCGATTGCTTCCGGCGGAGCACCGGATACCTCCCTGCGGCGGGTCAGTGCGCGCAGCATCATACGGGCTTCGTAACCGTACTGACTGGCGACATAATAATCCCTGCTACGGCAGGCCCGGCGGGCACCGTGCAGCAGATACAGGATATTTTCCTTTTCTCTCCCTGCTTCGGCGTCGTCCAGCAGCGTGATGGCGCGGATGAGCCGCTGCTCGTACTTTTTGTATCGCATATAGATTTCCTCTTAAAGCAGGCCACCGCTCATGACCCGGCGGCACCAGCGCGTTTCCTGAAGGTAGGCCTGAAAACTCCCGTTCTCTGACCCCGACACCCGCTTTTCGTTCAGCTGCCACAGCCGGTAGTCCGACGCCAGCGCCTGCACAAACCCGGTTACGCAAAGCAGCGCGAGCACCAGCGTGACGCAGCCGACGCGCACCCAGCCGGTGGCGCCGAGGCTGCTGCCCGCCGCCAGAAGCATGAGAATAAAGCCCGCCACCGGCAGGCCGGTGAGCCACATCAGGCCCCACCAGATGCCGCGGCTGATGCGCAGGTTGCGCCCCAGCCTTTCGGGGGCCAGCCCGCTGTCCGCCACCGCCTGCGCCCAGTCTTCAGGGCGGTAGTCGCCGCGCCCGCGTCCCGCCGTCACCTCCCGCAGCCGCTGCCACAGCCGGGATACGTTGCGCCCGGCGTGGCGCGTGAAGCTCGCCACCTCCCATGCAGGCAGCACGACGTTCAGGGCTACCCACCCTGCACGCTTCGCCATGATGCGCGCGGATTTTTCGCCCCCTGCCGGGGCGGATGCGTCTTTCTCTTTCACTGCGGGCCTCCCTCTCTGGCCAGAACGGGGTCAACGCGCGAGAACGACACCCCGTGGAGCGCCGCCATCGCCTGCAGCGCGCCCGTCAGAAAACCGTACACGGACGTCAGCTCTTCGCTCTCCATGCAGCGGATGTCGGGCGTCAGGAAGATGACCTGCCCCGGCCGCTGGCGGAGCGTGCCGGGGCTGAACCCCGCCGCGCCCGTGAAGCTCTCCGCCACGTGGGGGTGGTGGAAGATTTCCATGCGGCTGCGGATGGCCATTGCCGATCGGCTCGCCCCCTCCTGCGTGAGCAGCGCGCGCGCCGCCTGCAGGGCCGGATGGTGAGGGTACTCGCGGGTCCAGCGGGCGAGGTTGCTCCAGAGGTCACCCGCCCAGAGCTGTCCGGCCAGCGCGCCGAGGCCGGCGGAATGTCCGGCAAAGTGCCCCGTGTCGTCGGCAAACGTCAACAGGCAGCTCATCAGGCGGCGCGTCAGGTCGCTGTGCCCGCCCGGCGGGAAGAGCGCGCCGGCAAGCGCCGCGCTGCCGTCCGCCGCGCTGACGTGGCGCATCGCGCCGAGCACGTTCCAGACGTCGCCCTCCTGCGTCTGCCCGGGCGCCAGCCGCCACGCCTGCCAGAGGTTTTTCCAGCCCGGCGACTGCCAGAATTCGGCCCACAGCGCGCCGCAGGGGTCCAGCACCAGAACCGGGCCGCGGCCCGCCTCCAGCAGGGAGGAAAGCGCGCCGGCGTCCGGCGCGAAGGTAACGCTTGTGATCATTGAATTACTCCTGAAGGGTTACTGTGCGCTCACGCCGGCGCTCATCTGCACGGACAGCGCCTGCAGTTGCGGGGCATACTCGCCTTTTGCCGCCAGCGCCAGCCGCTGGCCGCTGAGGATGTTGGCCTGCCGCAGCTCGTTTTTGATGCCGAGCGCCAGCCAGTTGGCCAGGCTCTGCTGTCGCGCCATCTCGCGCGCCAGGTTGTCGCCGTCCATGGCCTGCAGGTCCGTGACCCACGCGGTGTTGGCGTAGCGGCGCCCGACCTCAAACGCCTCAAACTCGCGATCGCTCATCGTGCCGGTCGACTTCGCCTGCGCTGAGGCGGTCTGCTGAAAGTAGCTTTCCGCCGACGGTGCCTGCCGCGCTTCGGCAAGCGCCGCCTGCGTGGCGTCCTGCGGCTGGCTCGCCGCCACCATGTCCAGCTGCGGCTGCATCGCCGCGCTCTGCATGGCCCTGTACTGCGTGAGCAGGCCCTGATACTCCTGCCCGGTGGCGCTCTGTATTTCGCCCTTTCCCGGCGCACGCCCGGCGTCAAGCTTTGCCGAGTTGTTCACGTAGGCCATGGCCGCGTCCGTCTGCGCCTGGGTAAAGGTGAGTTCGGGATCCTTGCCCGCGGGGCCCGCCCCGTCGTAAAGCGATCGCGCCTCGGTGTCGCCGCCCGGAAGCCGGGACACCGACGGGCACAGCCCGGTGCCGCCGTAGAGCTTCGCCTCCTCCGCGGTGCAGTAGGCCGCGTGTATCAGCGCGCTGCGGTAGCCGCCCTGGCGGGGCGTGGTGGGCAGGCTCGCCAGCGTCTCGCGCACGGCCGCGCTCGACACCCCGCCGCCGCCGGCGAGCTTCGACGCCGCCGCCCGGGTCGCCTGACTGACCTGCCCCGCCGCCCCGGAGGCGGATTCGCTGCAGATGCTGTCGGGCACCGTATAGGACGCGCGCGCCTTCTCCAGCCTGTCCGCCTGGCGGTTAAAGTTCTCCGCTTCACGCTGGGTACGGGCGGCCTCGGTGACGGCCGTGGTAACCTTATCGGCATTCTGAACGACGGCCGTACCGGTTTCCTGCTCCGCCGCGAGTATTTCCGCAAGCGTCGTCTGCAGGGGCATTATCTGTTTTGAGATAGCCTCTGCCGGAACGCTGCTGGTGACCTCGACCGGTAAGGCGAGGGCATCGGGCGCCAGCGCCGCCAGCACGCAGGCCGCGAGCAGCCGGCGCCCTGCGGGACGCCGGTGTGTGGATGACTGCATATCAGCACTCCTGAAGGTCAGAGGTCGTACCCCTGTTGATTGATAAGCTCGGTGGCAAGGGCGCGGATGACGCTCCCGCCGCCCGTCTCGCCGGCGGTGCGCTGGCGGTGCGCGATGACCTTTTCGGCGCTGCCGTTCGGGAAAAAGCGGCCGAGAATGCGCCGGGCCGTTTCGGCCCCGACGTCGGCCTCCAGCATGCGGCGCAGCGACATGTCGACCGGCGTGGTGCTGTGGCCCCACAGCTCCTCCGGGCCCACCGTATTTTTCATGATGTGGGCGATGGTGCTGCCCCCTTTAATGCGGAAGATGCCGAGGAACGGCACGCCGCTGCCGTCGGCAGACGGGCCGCTGCCCATCCGCTCAAAGCGGTCAAGCGTCACGTCCGGCACCTTAAAGCGCTCTTTGAGAAGCCGGCGATCCTCCGGGTCGACGCCGACCATATAGACGTTGTTCGCGGACTGGCGCAGCGCTTCGGGCATGTCGCGGAAGTACTGCGAGGACAGCACGGTGCGCACGCCAAACTTGCGCTCCTCGCGGTTCTCGGTCTCGAGCATCGGGAAAATGAAGGGCACGCCCTTGGCATTGTGCAGCTCGTCGTACCTCCTGGTTTTGACCTCCTCGTCCAGTTGCTGAACACGGGCGCGGTGCGTGGGGTGCCAGCGCTTATGCAACGCCGGAAAGAACTCGTCCTGATACTGCGGCAGCACGAAGTCGCCGCCCGCGATGTGCCCGGCGAACAGGTACATCATGCCGGTCTGCAGGTAACCCGCCCTCGACTTGTCGCCGGCGACGTACTGAATATGGCACTGTTGCAAAGTTAGTGGTGAGGTAGCCTTTCGTGTTATTGAAAGGTCTTATCTTTCAAAGACTCTGCTTACCAGACGCATCTCGCCCAGGGGATGCCCAAAATAAAATGATTCTGCCTGACCTTTCCGTAGCGCACGCATCACTTCAATCCCTTTGATTGTGGCATAAGCCGTCTTCATTGATTTGAAGCCCAGTGTGGCGTTGATTATCCGTTTCAGTTTGCCATGATCGCACTCGATTATATTATTCCGGTACTTTATCTGCCGGTGATGCACATGCTGCGGACATTTACCTTCCCGCTTCAGCAATGCCAGCGCCCGTCCATACGTCGGGGCTTTATCCGTGTTGATCAACCGTGGAATTTGACGGCGCTTCGTATTGTTCAGAAGTTTACCCATAAAGCGATATGCGGCTTTAGTGTTACGGCGTTAAGACAGGTAAAAGTCGATGGTGCAGCCCCTGCTGTCGACGGCGCGGTACAGATAAGCCCAGCGTGCATTGACCTTCACGTAGGTTTCATCGAGATGCCATGAGCCAAAACCGGAAGGCTGACACCAGTACCAGCGCAACCGTTTTTCCATCTCAGGTGCATAGCGCTGAACCCAGCGATAAATCGTGGTGTGATCGACATTAACCCCTCGCTCAGCCAGCATCTCCTGCAGCTCACGATAACTGATGCCATATTTGCAGTACCAGCGGACGGCCCACAGGATAATATGACGCTCAAAATGCCGACCTTTGAATGGGTTCATGTGCTGCTCCTTCAACTAAACAGTAGCATCAGTTTACCATCACCAGATCTTTGCAACAGTTCACGGTCACCGCACCAGACCTGGTCTGGTGAGGTGACCGTGAACTGGCGGTTGAGATGGTTGGGTCTCTCAACATGTTCGTTGCCGCCGCGTTTGTATTTGTGCGCCAGTACCTGGCAACTGGCGATGTCCAGCTCTTTCATCGGCTTACCGGCCAGCCAGCGGCCCATTTTTACACCAGAGTCCATGGTGACGATGGAAGCGATGCTTCGGGCATCGGCAGAGCCGCCGCTGGCGTTCCAGGCCACCATAACCTGGCTGCGTTTAGCCACGCGCTCACCGTCGGGCTCATTGGCCGAAGCCTGCCAGTGCCTGTAGCTGCTGCGATGAACTTCAAAAGTCTGGCACAACGCGGAAACCGGATACCGCGCTCTCAGCCTGTCGACTACCGTGAACCGTTGAGTGAGTCCGACATTAAGAGAGCCGTAGCCTTTTTTAGGATTTCATTCTCCATTTCAAGACGTTGGATTTTTTCTTCATTTCACGCAAATCGAGCTGCTCTGGCGTCAGAGGAAGTCCGGCAGGCGTTTTACCCTGGCGCTCGAGTTTCAGCTTATTAACCCAGCGGGTAATAGCTGAATGGCTGACATTAACCGCCTCAGCGGCCTTTACGTAGGTATAGCCGTGGTCGACAACCAGCTTTGCTGCTTCGAGCTTAAATTCTGCCGTGAAATGTTTAGCCATTTGATCACCTGTCGTGTTGTTGAGGTGAGCATATCACCTCCGATCAGGTGGCCAGTATCCGTGTGCCACTACATTATTACATAACGCTTCCTGAGCATTCAGCACGGCATCCCGCTTTTCATTGAGCCGGGTTGCAGCATAGATATCTATATTCAGCTTCTGAGATTCCCGGTCTGCCAGCTCGCGGTAGCACAGCCCTTCCAGATTAAATGTGCATTTTGACTGAGGCATCAGGGCAAATCCCTTTCCCCGCGCTATGTGGGTGAGCATGACGAGCGAGTCATCCGGCTCTTTAACCCTTTTAAGGGAGAAGTTAAGCAAATCAAAATAGCTTTCACATTTGTCATAGAACGACGGGTTGGCGCTTCTTGCAAACCAGAAGAGCGGTAAGTCACTGACGTCTTCCAGCGATACTTTTTCTATAAGGCTTGCAGGATGCATGGCCGGCATTGCTATCAGCAGAGGCTCGCGGCAGACCCAGCGATACTGAATGATATCTTCATGCCTGGTACCCTTTTCTCCGGTAAGCACGAGGTCAAACGTGTTTTTCGACAGGCACTGAATCAGTTGTGCGGACGTCAGATACGGTGTTTCAACATCGTCACCAGCATCCAGCGTACAAAGCCACTTGTTAAGTGGTTCGATCAGTTCAAAATTCAAGGTCCGGGTAAGTCCGATGCGCAGGCTCTTTTCTGTTGAAAGTGAATCTGTTTTCAGCTCACTGAGCCCCTGAAGGATCTTTTCTGCTTTTAACACCAGCAAGCGGCCTGCTTCTGTCAGACTAACATCGTGTGTATTGCGGCTGAACAGCTGCTGACCAAGAACGTCTTCCAGACACTTAATCTGACGGGTTAGCGGAGGCTGGGTCATTCTGAGCCGTTCGGCCGCTCTGCGAAAGTTCAGCTCATGAGCCACGGCAAGAAAACACTGAAGCTGTTTGACGCTGGGAAGGTTGTTGCTGATAAGGGGCCCTGCAATAGCCATAGACTCTATCCTGCCAGTTAAAACTTAATTCTATCTTTTCTTTACTCACAGACATTACACGAAAAGTGGTAATGCTCCCAACTTGCTGATTTAGAGTATGATGGTGTTTTTGAGGTGCTCCTGTGGCTTCCATCTCTGTCTGTTGTCCCTCCTGCTCCGCTACTGAAGGCGTGGTGCGCAACGGCAAAAGTACTGCCGGGCATCAGCGTTATCTCTGCTCTCACTGCCGTAAAAACATGGCAGCTTCAGTTCACTTACACACCGCCTCGCAGCCCGGTACACATCAAAAAATCATTGATATGGCCATGAACGGCGTCGGTTGCCGCGCCACCGCACGCATTATGGGCGTGGGCCTCAACACTATTTTCCGCCATTTAAAAAACTCACGCCGCAGTCAGTAACCTCCCGGATAAAGCCGGGCAGTGACGTCATCGTCTGTGCTGAAATGGACGAACAGTGGGGCTACATCGGTGCCAAATCACGCCAGCGCTGGCTGTTTTACGCGTATGACAGGATACGCAGAACCGTGGTGGCACACGTTTTTGGTGAGCGGACCATGCCCACACTGGAACGTCTTCTGAGCCTGCTGTCGGCTTTTGAGGTGGTGGTATGGATGACGGACGGCTGGCCGCTGTATGAGTCACGACTTAAGGGAAAGCTGCACGTTATCAGCAAGCGTTACACGCAGCGTATTGAGCGGCATAACTTGAACCTGAGGCAGCATCTGGCCCGGCTGGGCAGAAAGTCGCTGTCGTTCTCAAAATCGGTGGAACCACATGACAAAGTTATCGGACACTATCTGACGATAAATCATTACCAATAAATTGGAGTTATTACCGAAAAGTCATTCCAGAAAAAGCCCGGAGCATCGTGATACTAAAATTAAATTACAGAATTAACAATTCCATCTCTGTCACAGATTGATAAATTTCTTGCGAACCTAATCAGATATCCCTCGGAGATAATAATGTCATCTAACTATGTACTGGTATCGCGCTTTCCGTTAAAAAATAATTTTTCTGCAGATGCTTTCTCATCATTAAAGAGTGATGAGAAGTCGCGTTATTATTATTGTGAAGAACAGGGGGTAAATGAACTGCTGGAACTTCGCTCCTTTAATGACATTAAAGAAATCTCTTGGGCGGAAGAAGATATGGAATCAATGCCCCATCGTTTTGCTGACGTTCTTTCCGGGGATATTCGGAGAGAATTACTTAAATTCGTTGAATCTCCTATCGACAATAAAAAAGACCTTCCAGAAACAACGTATATTCAGCTGCGTCACGTTGAAGTCCCTGCGCATAACTATCAGCAATATCGCCAGTGGCGTGATGAGACTATTTTTAACGTGGTAAGAGATAATAAAGATAAAATTAAAAGCTTCGAGGCATTCCACTCACTCATCAGCGGCGTGCCGGGTGTGATGTTTATCTCTGCGTTCAGTGGTGGGAAAGAAGCTTACAAAGAGGCATTTACCAATGCGCGGTATCAGGAAATTATCAAGCAGGCTGGTGATAACTATATCATCGGAGGTAATGAAGGCCTGTATACCCGTATCTACCGTGCATGTTGTTGATGAGGAGAAATAAATGAACTGTAAGAAACTGGTTGTCGTCGGCGATAAGTTCAATGAATTTGCAAACGGAAAAGATGTTCTGACAATTTCTCAGCTTGAATTACTGACGCAAATACCCGCCAATATTATCGACAAAGAGCATGAGATTATCATCGGGCAGGGTGTGCGTAAGGATTTTGCGGGAAAGGTAATTTCCAATCAGTCAAGAAATGCCGCTCACGGCAATATGCTTAAAATGTGCTCTCTGGAAAAGCTGGTTAACGATAAAAAGAATGCACACTGCCATAAGCGGCTTGAGCAGAATGTTCTGATTGGCTCAGCGGAGCAGACTGAACATAACAGTGACCTTTTTGCCATGTCACTGCTGATCGATGAGCGCTGTGAGCTCATGGCCGATCATCAGACCGGTCAGCACATTCAGGGTATGCTTCTGGTTGAGGCAAGCCGTCAGGCTTTCATCGCCGTTACCGAAGAGTTTATTTACAAGCAGGAAACGGGTCGTTACTACGTCATCAACAGCATGGCGATTAACTTCTCAAGCTTCCTGTTTCCTTTACCCGCACTGGTCCATTTCGAATATATTGAAAAGGATGTCAATGAGCGCAGGGGACGCTTCAGGGCCCAGGTTCGCGTGACTCAGCACCAGACGCTTTGTGCCACCATGGACGTGTCGTTCACGGTGTACCCTTCAGGACTGATTTCTGAAAGGAAAAGTCTCTGGCGGAGACGGCCGTGCAGGCAGCAATTGCGGCGCAGCAGGATGCAACTCTCGGGGTGACGCATGCCTGAATTACGCAGCCAGAAATACCGTCTGGCTGCTACCACGCAGGGGCCGCTTTATCCCCCTGCGGAGGTAATGGACCAGCAGGGTAACTTTGTGGTGGTTGGTATGGTACCGGAGAAAAACGGACCTGAATGGCGCAGCGTCATCGTCGCCGCTGACAGCCCGCTTCCTGCATTCGGAGAAACGGCACCCTACAAGATACTGCGCGACATTGAGGACATGTCACAGGAAGAGTGCCGGGATATTATCCTGCACACACTTCCCTTACCTGTCCCGTTAAACAACTACGGGATGGTGTTCGCGCCCGAGCAGCGTCCGCTGGCAAATACCGAAAGCCGCCCCAGCCTGCCACTGCACGAAGGCTACATAGCGGACTACCGCAGCAGCGATGGCAAGCGTCATATCCCTCCGGTTAATCTGGCCGACTGGATACGGGCTGAGGGAATACTCGAGATACATCTTTCGGCAAACAGCAGGCGTGCTCTGTTTAAGTTTTCTTTTCGCCATCTTGTACCTGACAGCGTTTATACCGTCATGAGCCTGCGTGAAAAGGATCTGGCGACCGAAAATCCGAGCCGCCCCGGGCCGCTGGGCATACCCAACGCATTCATTACCGATCACAACGGCAATGCAGACTACTGGGCAGAATTGCCCGATCCGTTTCCCGCACATGAACGTAATGAAAACCGAATAATTAACGTGGTTGTTCTCTATATGAGTTCCCGTCAGAGCTACGGCGGCGCAATTGGACTTTATGGACTGGGCGGAGATATTCATGCCCACCTGAAACTGAAAAGCCGCTCTTTCGACGAATTCATTACAATAAAGTGAGAAATAAATATGCCATTTGTTCATATCACCACATGGCCTGCAAAAGATGAAAAAGAAATTATCGGGCTGCAGGAAGATATTACTTTTGCAGTGCATAAAAACACTGGCGCGCCGCTGGATAAAATATCCGTTGTAATTACAGAGATCCCTCCCTCTCGCTGGGCCGATGCGGGTGTGCCCGGCCATGATAAAAACTTCCCGGAAAAAAGCCGGAGAAAAAATTACGAGGAGTAAACCTTGCAGAAAGCAGCCGCATTTTTTGATGTTGATGAAACAATTATAACGACCAAAAGCATGTTTGATTTTTACGATTTCTGGTGTCGTGAAAATAATAAGCATGAAGAACTTGAACGTTATATGACGCACTTCAGGTCTGAAGTAAAGAAGGGGACATGCCGTGAGCAGCTTAACAAAGACTACTACCGCCAGTTCGCCGGCGTCAGTTATAAGAAGCTGGAGTCAGCCGGTGAAAAATGGTTCAGCGCCAAGATTTATTCAAGTTTTTTTATTGGCAGCGCGGTAGCGCTACTGAAAAAACACAAGGCTAAAAATATGCCGGTGGTATTTGTTTCCGGATCCATGCGTCCCGTTCTTTCACCAGTTGCAAAATATCTTGGCGTAACAGATATCCTCTGTGCGCCACTGAAAATCACCGATAAGGGGAACCTTACGGGTGAAATAGGTTTTCCACAGACTATAGGCCGCGGGAAAATGGAGGCGCTTATTCAGTTTTGCGGTCAGAGAAAAATACATCCTGATGATTGTTATGCCTATGGAGATGATCTCTCAGACATCCCTATGCTCGAGTCAGTCGGCCATCCCGTATGCGTGGGAAAATCTACGGAGCTTGCCTTGTACGCGAAAGAAAAGCGCTGGCCAGTTATTTAAATCATTCCAGAGGTAAAAAAATGAATACCGATAATGCCCCGGAGGCTATGTCCTTAAGGTCATGGCTTTCCCTGTTTATTCTTGCTCTTTCAACTTTCACAATTGTCACCACAGAGCTGGCGCCTGTTGGCCTGCTGACACCAATGGCGGAAGGACTACACGCTTCTGAATCAGCGGTGGGCATGACCGTCTCGCTTTATGCCTGGGTCGGTGCCCTTAGCGCGCTCATTGCATCAGTTTTCCTGGGCAATGTTGCCAAGAAGCGGCTTCTGCTTGTGCTGACGGTCATCCTTTTTCTGTCTAACGTACTTGCAGCTACGGTCAACACTTACACGTTGCTGCTTGCGGCGCGCGTGCTGGGTGCGCTTGCTCACGGTGCATTCTGGGCGATGATCGGGGCAACGGCGGTATCCATTGTGCCGGCCAGATACATCGGCGCCGCCACGTCGATTGTTTTTGGTGGCGTGTCCGCAGCCAGCGTGTTTGGCGTGCCTGTGTCAAACTATATTGGCATTCACTTCGGCTGGAGGCAGGCCTTCTGGCTGATGGCGGGACTCAGCATAATCGCATTTGCCGGCATAAGCATACTTGTTCCGCAGATAGCCAGTAAAAGCGCCATCGGTCTGGACGCGCTGAAAAGCGTGCTCAGATCCTCAGCGCTGTGGAAAATTTATTCGGCCACATTACTGGCAGTGACCGCGCACTTCGCCGCGTTTACCTACATTGAACCCTGGCTACACACGCAGCAGTCCCTTGCCACCTCACTGATACCGTTGGTTCTGTTTGTGTACGGTATCGCAGGCCTCGCCGGTAATTTTCTGACCGGGATGGTTATCGATAAATACCTCAGGGCCACGGTTTGCGTGTCAGTGCTGCTTATCAGCGCCGTATTGGTTTTGCTGGGATTATCCGGTGCAGCGCTTTCAGATACTACCGTTTTCATCGCGATGGTTATCTGGGGCGTGGCAGTTTCCGGGATCTTTGTGGGCTTTCAGACGTGGGTCTTACGCCTGGCGGAAGATAAAGCCTTCCCAGCTTCTGCTGTCTACGTTTCATTTTTCAATGCCGCTATCGGTATAGGCGCATCTGCCGGTGCCTGGATGGTGTCTGCTTTATCTGTTCCTGTGCTCTATATCGTAGCCGGTGCCGCAATCGCCTTTCTGTGCTGCTCGTGGCCGTTATCCCGACGCGCGTGGCGTCAGCTCAAACCACGCTGGAGAAATCTTATGAGTCAAAATAACGATCTTACCCGCTATGGCAGAGACATTATGGACCGCCTTGAACCCGGTCTGGCCGCAAAGGTCACCGGCCGGCTGAGTGAACTTGACGCCAGCCTGCCCGCCCTGATCACCGATTACGCTTTTGGCGCTGTGGTAGGCCGCCCGGGGCTGGATCTCAGAACGCGGGAAATGCTTACGGTGGCATCGCTCGTGACGCTGGGTAACGCCATGCCCCAGCTTGAGTTGCACATGAGAGCAGCGCTTAACACCGGCGTTACCCCTGAAGAGCTGCTTGAAATCGTAATACAGATGGCCGTTTACGCCGGCGTACCGGCATGCATGAACGGCCTGACAGCCTACCGCGCTGCAATGGAGGCAACCGGCCATACTTTACCCGGCCTTAAGGGAAAAACTGATGAGTGAAGTTGTGATCGTTTCTGCAAAGCGCACGGCAACAGGCGCATTTATGGGCTCCCTGTCCGATCATTCTGCAGTCGCGCTGGGAAGCCGCGTCATTAGTGCGCTTCTTGAAGACTCGGCCGTGAAGGCCGGTGAAATTTCACAGGTTATTTTGGGACAGGTTCTGACCGCCGGCTGCGGCCAGAACCCTGCACGCCAGTCCGCACTGAATGCCGGGCTGCCGGTTGAGACGCAGTGCCTGACAATCAATAAGGTCTGCGGATCAGGCCTCAAGTCGGTTGATCTGGGCATGCAGGCGCTTCTGATGGAGGAGGCAGAATTTGTTATCGCCGGCGGTCAGGAAAGCATGTCCAGAGCACCGCATATCCTGATGTCATCGCGTACCGGAATGCGGCTGGGTGACAGCAATCTGAAGGACAGCCTGGTGTCTGACGGACTCTGGGACGCATTTGACAATAATCATATGGGAGTGACCGCCGAAAATGTTGCGGATGAATTTGGTATCAGCCGTGAAGCACAGGATGAGTTCGCGCTTTTATCCCATATAAAGGCATTAAGCGCGCAGGAGCAGGGCGTTTTTGCACGTGAAATTGTCCCTGTGGAATGGCAGAACAGAAAAGGTGAGACCTTCCGGGTCGATAAGGATGAAGGTCCCCGTAAAACCAGTATTGAAAAACTTGGACAACTGAAGCCCGTGTTCAGAAAGGACGGTACGGTAACCGCAGGGAATGCATCTTCACTTAACGATGGCGCTGCTGCAGTCCTTCTCTGCACCCGTGAAACGGCAGCCGCAAGAGGGCTGCCGGTTCTCGCCTCGCTGGGTAAATTCGCCAACTCGGGTATCAGGCCGGCATTAATGGGCGCCGCGCCGGTACAGGCGATTGCAGACTGCCTTGCACTATCGGGCTGGAAGCCAGAAGACGTTGAACATCTTGAGTCAAATGAGGCATTTGCAGCTCAGGCGCTGGCAGTTACCAGCCGTACAGGAATATTGCCGGAGCGCATTAATCCTTACGGCGGGGCAATTGCGCTCGGCCATGCTATCGGATCGTCCGGATGCCGCATCCTGGTGACGCTTGTCCACAGCCTCGTACGCAATAATACCACGCGCGGTGTAGCGGCATTATGCGTGGGGGCGGCGGCGAAGGTGTGGCGCTGAGCGTATACCGTTGAGAATAATAACCATGCAGCTACAGCGCTGAAAAGAAAAAACCGGGCATTGCCCGGTTTTTTTAGGCCCGTGATTTCAGGCATTAACGCCTTTCATGCCTTCCTCAGAGTAACGGCCGCCTCTGATCTCAACGCGCTGGTGAATATCGTTCAGCAAGGCAATGTCTGAGCTCTCCAGAAGAATGTCTGCTGCCCGGGCATTCTCAGTCAGATAACTGGTGTGCTTGGTTCCGGGAATAGGAACCAGCCTGTCGTACTGCGCCAGCAGCCAGGCCAGCGCAACCTGCCCCGTGGTGCAGCCGTATTTTTCAGCCAGTGGTTCGATAGCGTCAAGTAGCTGGGCGTTATGATCGAGGCTGGACTGAATGAATCGCTCATTATTTCTACGGAGTCCCCCTCCCCGAAATCGCTGTTTTGCGGTATTTTCCGGTCAGGAAACCTCTTCCCAGGGGAGAGTATGGCACCAGGCCGACGCCCAGCTCTTTCAATGCCGGAAGGATTTCATCTTCAATATCGCGTGTCCACAGTGAATATCTGTTTGCAGCGCGGTAAGCGGGTGTACCGCATGGGCCCGTCGCAGAGTGGGGGCTGAGACTTCACAGAGGCCGATATGGTTGATCTTACCTTCCCTGACGAGACGGCTCAGGCATTCCATGCTCTCTTCAATGGGAGTGGCCTGACTCACCCGGTGCAGATAGAACAAGTCGATCCGCTCAACGCCCAGCCTTTTGAGGGACTCATTACAGCAGCGAGTGATGTAGTCAGGCTGGTTGTTAATGGTACGGGCATACGACTCGTCGGGTGAGCGATCGATTCCGCATTTAGTGGCAATTTTGAACTGCTCACGCGTCTTCTTGTCCAGCCCGGCAAGAAAGTGACCAATCAGGCGCTCATTGTGGCCCCGCCCGTACAGATTCGCGGTATCAATGAACGTAATATTCAAATCGACGAGCTTATGCAACAGCTGCAGGGAGGCCTGATCGTCAGTCTGACCATAAAATTCACTCAGTCCCATGGCCCCATAGCCGACAGAACTGACAGTAAGGTTTTGAGATAAATTTCGGGTATGCATATGTTCTCCTTTTTAAGCACTCTGATTGTTTCATCTCGGTTACAATTGATGAATTGTCATTTTCGTTATGCAAAAAAAGTATCAGCCCCCGCGTTTTTCTTCTTCACCTCCCTGTCAGGTTTAACCAGAAAACTGGGGTAATCGATGCTGGATGCCAGACCTGTAGCGGCTTTGTTGAATAAATCGGATTTAGATATAAACTCCTCCCGTCGCTGACTTCCTCAGGCAATCCGTACACTTTCTGGCATGCCTGCACGCGTCATTTTGTTTAATGCGCGGATCATGGCCATCGCTTCTCCAACCTGCGCATCATAATCCCGCAGCGTCAGATGCCCACCAAACAGTGTTTGCCCCGGTACATTGCCGTTTCAGCCACCGACCGCCGGTTATAAGCCGTGTGCCATTTCCAGTACGCGTTGCTTCCCGTCAGCCGTTGCCGGGCACGCCTGATTTCTGTCGGCATACTCTGCCGGCCAGTAATAGTTATCGTGAGCTGCAGGAGATGCTGGCTGAGCGAGGGGTTAATGTCGGTCACACCACGATTTATCGCTGGGTTCAGCGCTATGCACCTGAGATGGAAAAACGGTTGCGCTGGTACGGTGTCAGCCTTCCGGTTTTGGCTCATGGCATCTCGATGAAACCTACGTGAAGGTCAATGCACGCTGGGCTTATCTGTACCGCGCCGTCGACAGCAGGGGCTGCACCATCGACTTTTACCTGTCTTCACGCCGTAACACTAAAGCCGCATATCGCTTTATGGGTAAACTTCTGAACAATACGAAGCGCCGTCAAATTCCACGGTTGATCAACACGGATAAAGCCCCGACGTATGGACGGGCACTGGCATTGCTGAAGCGGGAAGGTAAATGTCCACAGCATGTGCATCACCGGCAGATAAAGTACCGGAATAAAATCGAGTGCGATCATGGCAAACTGAAAAACGGATAATCAACGCCACACTGGGCTTCAAATCAATGAAGACGGCTTATGCCACAATCAAAGGATTGAAGTGAGCGTGCGCTACGGAAAGGTCAGGCAGAATCATTTTTATTTTGGCATCCCCTGGGCGAGATGCGTCTGGTAAGCAGAGTCTTTGAAAGATAAGACCTTTCAATAACACGAAAGGCTACCTCACCACTAACTTTGCAACAGTGCCAGGCGTGGCGCACGCATTCAGGGAGTCCGGGATACTCATGGCTGGTTCTCCATCTGAGTGTTGACG